>KN833074.1:39761-53558 GCA_000827315.1 Piloderma croceum F 1598 | reverse complement strand
TTGTGTGTGAATACTTTGCATAATTGCACTGTTTGAGTTCAGTTTCCTGATATTTGAGAATTTTAAATACCAATGAATAGGGCTTCCATGACCAGGTAATTTACATTATTATAAGTAGACCCTTCAAGCTTGCAAAAGTCCTAGAGAATGACAATTTTATGTACAAAATTAGAGAATTCTGACACTTTCTGGGACTCGTATTTGCCATGTGTCAGCACTGGCCCTCTCCAGCAAGTAAAACAAAAGATGGACACATCAATGGCAAAGATGACATTGCAGGCAGTGCTGTAACGAGATACACAGGTGAGTTGCCATGTTTCATCTCCTTATAGGTCAACTCTTGCTATCTTCACCTTAGGCAGCTCCAACACAGTGAGCTGCAGCTAGCATTGCCACACTTGTGACTGATGTTTTTCAGAATAAATTGATTTAGTGTGAGAAATAAAATTGCCAAAATGTTTCAGCCCCTTAAATGACCCCTCAGTTTTCCGGGTCCTCTGTGTTCTTAAATATTTTGGCAATTTTACCATCATGCTAAATTGATTCATTTGAAAACAATGGTCATGACCATGGCAACACTAGCTGTAGCGCTCTTTTATCCTATCAGAACTTCTTTACTTCTCCATCTACAGACTGCTTCTTTAATTGCATCTTTCATATTAGCTCTTGTGCTGCATCCAGAGGCACAAATACACAGACAGGAAGTGCTCAACCATGTTGTTGGACATGATCAACTCCCCACTTTTGATGACCAACCCATTTTACCTTACATTGAAGGTATTGAGGTGAGTCTAGCTTCAGAGCAAAGACTGTTCTGACCTTACATAGGTATTAATTCATAAATGGAATCCAGTCATTCTAAGAGGTACATACATATACAGTCATGGTACATCAGACATCATTTATGGCTTGCACTCCAGAGCAATGCATGTGCTAGATAAAGATGATGTGTACACCAGATATTTTTATCCCTACTGGGATGGCAGTGCTCCCCAACCAGTGGTGTGTATACAATCAGTAGTTCTTGTGATACTGGGTGCTAAGTTGCAACAGGTTGATGTTGCACGATGAAGCAGGATATCCTGAGCCCTTCAAATTCTTACCAGAACATTGGATCTCAGGGAAAGGACAGAAAGAACCACATGAGCCTGCAAAGGTTGCATTTGGTTTCAGACATCAGTGCATGTTGGTGGCATTGTCTGTTTGGGTCATATCTGTAACCTAATTCTCCTCCAGTATATGTCCTGGTATAGACATGGCAGATGACTCCATGAGTGGGACCCCGAAGCTCTGCCACACATCCTGATGTGTTTCCTCCACTTAGATCTTTATCACCATTGCCACCATCCTCACAATGCTGGATGTACAGAAGGCCAAAGACACATATGGGCAACCCATCACCCCTCCTGGACACTACTGTAAGGGTTTTCAAGAATCAAAACCTGAGGACCAGTATAGTATTAACAGATGAGGGAGTACAAATTGAGATGGTAATATATGAACATCACGTGATTGGGCAACAAGACTCAAACTCCAATACATCCTCTGAGGCTCAACACCCCTGAAATAAGAGAACTGAGTGAATGGGAAAATGAAACAAAACCAATAATACTAATAATTGTCACTGATGTAACTGTCGACAGTTCAGAACTCTACAGGGACATCTTCACTAGCATCAAAGATACAGGTGCCTGCAATTGTGGTGTGCACCTGGTGGTCTTCAGCAAGTGCGAGAATAAGTGGGTCATGTGCTGGAAGTTGTGCGACAGTGAGGCTAAAAATATCTTCAGTTGCAATGTTGGCATGATGATTGAGAACACATTCCTTGACCTCTGTGGACATATCAGCAATACATTTCCCTGCAACGTGACCAGAATGTCTGCAGCAGAAGCACACTCCATCTCATCCCTTTGAATTTCCCCAGTCAAGATCGTTAAATTTGGGTTTAGGCACACCCTCTCAGCTCCCATGATAACAACCTTTATTCATGTACAAGGTAGATTCATCCTTGATCACAGAGTCAATTGGAGCAGAAGATGGGCGCAGTGTTTTGTTGTCTTCAAACTCTTTGAGTGCGACTGTGATTTGTTTAATCAAAGGCTTGGGCGTGCAAAGCACAAGGTTGGTACGAATGGCAGCAAATGAGGAGTGAAGGCCGATTAACAGTTTATCCATGATTTCATCATCTTTGTGTTTGTGTTTGATGGAATCAAGTTGTCAGACAATAGTGAGCACCTCATTGATGAAAGGTATAACACCAACAGCAGGATCATGAGAAAGTGTGTAGAAGCACTGGTGAAGGTTCATGCAAGTTGATGGAGTGTCCTTTTCATGCTCAGCTTTGAGAGCTGTCCAAGCTTCTTGCCCCAATTTTATCACCATAATTGTGTCCTGGCAGATTGGTTCCACTAGGAACTAGATATGTGCATACACCTTCTTGTCTTGTTTGAGGTTGGCTGCTGTTGTTGGGGCACCTTCAGTGGGGTCCACAAGTCCCCAAAACTCTTCCATAATGGGGTAAGCTTTGGTTTCTTTGCTCCATGTGTGCCAGTTTTGTCCATTGAGTTTCGTGATCAATGCAAGAATAGTTTTGTTTGAAGACATGATTGATTACGGTGGGAGGTATGATGTAATGAGTTGAATATGGTGCAGGAATGGAAGTGGGAAGCCAGTGGGATGATGTTTTGGTGATGGTGGGTATGGCAAGATGAATTGTTCCCTATCAAAATCTTGAATAGGTGCAGAAGGACACAGAGGGCACAGAAAGACACAGATGGTTCCCTGCCAAGACTACAGATAGGCACAGATAATCAGAGGTATAGACTGGGGCTCATTACCTTTTAGAACCTGAGGACCAGTATAGTATTAACAGATGAGGAAGTACAAATCGAGACAGTAATATATGAACACCATGTGATTGGGCAATGAGATTTAAACTCCAATAAGGGTATGATCAGATATCATCCAACACTGTATTTACCTATCCCTCAAAACCCTGCTGATGTGGTTCATTTGCCCTGAGCTGTTTGAGTGCTCAATTGCCCCTTGTTTGCCTGAGGCCATGACCTTCATATATCATGCTGTTGAAAATGAGCAGTGAAATCTTGAGTCTGCAGGATAAGATGGAGTAGTTGAGGAATAATCATTTGTACCAGCAATGGACAGTTATGACCAGAAATGAAAAGTCATGGTCAAATGACTGTAACTAGTCAATGACTGCCAATGCACAACTTGCTTGATTGTGGCTGGCCATACCAGGAGTTGAAGTTTGAATTATTTTGTAACATATTGTCACTCTTGTAATGATTTGACACCAAGACAAGCTGTATTTGTCTAAACAGGCCATGTAATATGATTCCAAATATAAATAAAGTATTCAAGCAAAATTTGGATTGTCTTTTGCATGTCCCTTTGATTTTCTGTGACTTCTTGTGGTGGGTTTTTGCCCTGGAAAAAAATGACACAACCCTCTAGTTGTATTGAAGATTGTATTCTGAAGGGCAATAGGGACTTAGATACATGCTGCGGTGGTGCAACACTAGTGGACTTTGCATTACCCGCTTCGGGATAGTACCTGGCAATTGGTGTTGCCGCGGCTCGGCTCACTCCGGCTACGGCTCGAGCCACGGAGCCGTTAGATCAGTGCAAGGCAAATAAATCCTCAAAATATTGTATGATGTAGTGTACATACACATTGTAGGAGCCGCATAATTTTCCACTGCAATGTCCTTTCAGCTCCGTAGAAATCCAACGGCTCCGGAGGTCGAGCCGTCCGGAGCCGTAATTAGCCGAGCGGTGGCAACACTACTGGCAATGCAAATCGAAGACTCGAAATGGATGAATATAGCTCATTGGGTGAAGAAGGTCAGGTTCTACTGCTGAAGTTTGTGCTTCCGACGCCCTAGCGCTTAATGGGAATTCGGCAGCTGGCACGTTTAAATTTATAAATGTCGAATGTTCTCTGCAGTGGTCCTGCGTCAGATACTGGGGGTAAAAAGGGGTGCAGTGAGGAATAAGCGAGTGTCACCGAGGATGTAGCACATTCTTCACCGCTAAATTTTATGAGGGTTTTGTCGTAGAGTAATTCGCGATGCTTTTGTCTTAGTTCAAAATCATAGCCACTAGACCTAAATGGGTAAAGACAAATCGCGCCTGTAGCGGCAGTGCCTGCTGCAACATCGCCCTGACACTCTTTCACCGACATCCCCATCCACCGCTGGCTGGCTAGCCCGGAAGGCCTTGCGCCCATTATTCAGTACCCTCTTTATACGACCTTCACAAGAGACTGAGGCTTTATAACTAATTCCAAAATAACGAGATGGGAGCAACTTGTCCATCAGACAATACTCAGGCCACTGATCAGGGTAGTTTTTGGGGCAATGGTGCAGGTTGGGATGCCCATAAAGTGGGCTGGACAATAGCTGGGGCGTGCGCGATAGTCGTGAGTTAATTTCATTGGAGTTCATTGACAGATTCGTCGCGAAGAGCTCAACCTTTATATGATCGGCAGACCGTTCTCATTTCAACAATCACTGTACTGTTACATTGCCGGTATGTTTTTTGTCGTCTTTCCTCGTATTGTCTTAGTTTGACATTAGCCTAGCAATTATACTAATCGGAGGGAACAGCGACAAATGTAATGCTTTATTCCCTAGTGTATTGCAGCCGCCACTCAAATATGTTGCAGCATACGAATCTTATACATGCCGCCCATCTACGCGGTCATCTCATTCTTTTCGTACCGTTTCTTCCGGAGTTACACATACTATTCTCTCGCGGAGGTTGCTTATGAGGTATGTCGGTCCCATACTCATGTCCACTGGAGGCAACATTGATAACCGTGCCCAGGCTGTCACTATCAGCGCATTCCTGTCTGTATTTTGCAACAACTTGTGTATCAAATTACTCATGTGACTTGAATTTTGGCAGTCTCCTCTTAATAGAATATGTAGCAGCGACCGCTGTTGGGCACAGCGCCGAAAATGCTATTCAGCGCAAAGACAAGAGAAACCTCCCCATACCAGTTCGTACAGTTTCATTTACGGTCTCTGCTCAAACTGATGCGTCATTTTCGTTTGCTAGTTTTGTTGCTGGAGATATCGCCCAACAAAAGTATGTTGCTACTATTTATCCCATGTTGTCTATCAATGTACATCCCCTTCGACAGCCATATTTCATGTACACCGTCAAGTGGGCAGTGATGCAATATGTGGTTTTACGCCCGATCGTTTCAATTACTGGTATAGTATGCCAAGTTTACGGAGTACTCTGCGAGTCGGTTGGATTTGGCATCAATGCCATCCACTTCGCAAATATCTATCTGGAGGCGATTGATTTTGTCAGCATTACGTGCGTCTTAGCTTGATCTTGACATTCAGTTATGCGACAGCTGACATCCACGTGCAAATGTATAGTCTGGCTTTATATGGTCTCTTGCTATTTTATGGCCTAGTCCGCCAAGAACTCGAAGGCCGTAGACCACTTGCCAAGTTTCTGGCTATCAAGCTTATAGTGATGGCCACTTTTTACCAAAGCTTCATAGTTCGTGATCAATTTGCGTTTCTAGTTGTCTACAGAGCTAATGTCGGCATTCGTTTTTAGTTCGATGCGCTTGAGGGACGAGTAATCAAGCGTGAGCTCGATTATAGTTGACTGCATACATAGTTTCTAACAGTTTTGTGTTAGCTTCGAAATTCTGGACCGCCACGAACATCGCAGATGGGCTTAACGCGTTGACCATCTGTGTCGAGGTTTGTACCCTTCCCCGTTTACGCCTTCCGGACGTAATACCTTAACCTACATTCAATCCGCAGATGGTGTTCTTCTCGATGTTTATGTGGTGGGCATACTCACCGAACGAGTATACGGTTGCTGGTGCAAAGAAGACCAGCATCTGGCGGCCCTTGTGGGATAGCATTAATTACTGTAAGTCCGTCATCATTGGCCGCGTTCTATCCCTCTCACCTTTCATTCTTTAGGGGACTTCGTCCTCGAAATTTTTGGCTCCTTGCGCTTCTTCTTCAACTACATGCGGGGCAAACCCTCAACGCACTCAAGTGCGATGAGGGAGGACGGTCAGCCAAGCATGAACTTCGGCCAAGCTTTCGGTGTTGGCCCTGTATATGGCAACAAGCTTCCACTGGATATAGCGAACAGGTCTACTATGCAGCTTGCCGTCGATATGAGACCAAGCTATGAAGAGGATATACGGCTGGCGCCTTATCATTATGGTAGTCCTACCCACAAACGGGGGCAGAGTAGAGATTCGAGTCTCCCACCGGAGCATTATGGATATGCTCAGTGACCAGACATGTAGAGGGGGATTGTCTTGTAGCCCTTTTTATATATATTATCGGCTCCCCTGGTTGCACATACCGCACCCTTCAGATACCCTGTTGTAATTTATTTATTTAAACACTTTGAGCTCCTGTATTTCGATTTGATTCTAATTGGACACTTCATGAATAGCCAGCTTCATCGCTTGGACAAACCAGATGTGAATGTGTCGGACTCCACGGTCGAGGTAGCAGCAGAGGGGTAAAGGTATATTTGCACATACAAATTTTGGGCTATAAGTCAGATCAATCCAACCAATTTCCGCGGTCGATAGAACTGGGATCAAAGTTGTAGTAACTCCAGCCCAAGATATGAAGAAATAAATAGCCTGAAATGGACGCCAGGTGCACAATATTAGACGCGCGGAGGTGGGTACCGGCTAACGAGCAAGGTCCCCGAATACATACATAATGAGGCGTCATACTGGGATAACGAAAGGACGGGCAAACGGGTATGTGGGCCTGCAGTCAAAAACCAAGCATAAGCAGACAGTGACGGGGAAATAATTCGAGGGACAAATATCCAATTAAAAAAGAAATATTCGAGGAATTGGAGATGGAGGTGAGCAACGGGGGTAGATCGAACTGAGTGGCTGGGCCAAGGTAAGGGGAGGACACAAGCCTGAGAGATATTGTGACTGACAGAACGCGAAAAAGAACAGAACGAGGGGTCTTAAAGAGCGGTGCCGGCGTAGGCATCCTCGTTGTCATCTTCGTTGTAAGGGTATGCGGCACGCATGTCCCTGACTATGGGTGCAGCGGACCCTGGTACAGATCCAGGAGTCGTGGGCGAGTACAATATCCTCATCCCATTCCCGCTGTAGTTGGCCACGGGGGCGGGATAGGATAGACTGCCAGGGCCAGGGGACGAGGTTGGAGATGTGACTTTGCGTGCAGCGTACGCGCGCAACAGGTCATCGGGCGACATGACGCTAACGGACTGCTTTGTCATGGGTGATTTGGCTAGCTGGTGTGTTGGGGTGGGAGGGGTGGGAAGGGAAGGGGTTCGTGACAGGATGAAATCGTCTGCATCACCCGAGTCTATATCACCTGTGCGCATCACTGATAGAAAGACTTGGTCAGATCAGAATACGAATTAGTCGTAGGAGTGACATACAGGTCAGTGCTGGCATAACGTCCGCATCATCACCACCACCACCCGAGACACGAGCACGGATATCTTCCTGGCTGAGCGAAAATGGCCCTTGTGCCTGGAAAGGCGACAGTTCATCCAAGTCTTTGCGGCTGGGAACTGGAGGAATGAATGTGTTGTGATAGGCACGGCTGACGATGGTGCGGCGGTCGGCAGAAGGACGAGGGTCCGCGGCGAATGAAACCCGGGACACACGCTCGCCCGAGGTGGTAACGGATGGCCGAGATCCTGAACGCGCATGGCTCATTTGTGATGTAGAGTCAATTTCGTCCGTGCGATATGCGTAAATCCTATTCGTGCCAATGCCTGCGTTGCCACCGTCGACTGTGTAGTCGCTCGATGGACGAGGGGCACCGAATGAGAAATCAGAAGCCCTTTTATTGTACGCCAAGCTGTTGCGGACGGCCGCACTGGCGCCTGAAACTGACATAGGTTTCCAATCCGTAGACACAGTGGACATGCGTTTGTCGACAGCTTCGCTCCATCGTTTACGTGCATCCCGACCCCTCGCACGGCTCATTCTGAGGTAATACGCGATGACAAGGCCGATGATGAGGAGCACAGGCATGATGACAGCTGCTGCAACCTTGCCACCAGATAAGCCGTGCTTTATTGACACACCACCAACGTTTGTGATGCCAGCTTGACTGGCGGCGCCAGTGATCGGTGAGCCGGAGTAGGATGCAGTAAAGACGGGTCCAGCAGGCATGGGACTAGAAAATACGGGTGTACCGGATTGAACGATAGAGAGCTGGAGATTGACCGAGGATGTGGAATTCCACCATCGGGGTTGAAGGGTCGCCATGTAGTTGCCTGGTGCAAACTGGACGTTCTCCCACTCGTGGACGAGAGATTCTGCGAAATTAGGCGCATAGAGGTAGATATCCACAGTTTTGGTGTCCAAGCAGGATGTGTCCCATGTGATGTTCAGGGGGCTACTGGCATTGATGGTTTGGCCGTTGGTGGGGCCCGTGTAGAAGCCACCAGTCGAACAGGCTGCTTGTATCTGAGACATGGTATTTCTTCTCCAAATAGATAAATCACTGCTTACCGGCACTTGCACGTTTTCCGTGGTGTGCACCAGCATGGCCAACATGGATGTGAGTGAGAGCGAACCCTCTGGTCATCTGTGATTAGATGATTTTCTTAAGACAAAATTCAAACGCGAAAAGCCTGGTAGACTTTAAAGAATGTGACCGCCGTGACCAGCGGTAAGGTAGAGATACAAACGAATGTGAGATGGGATCGTGAAGAGAAGAAGAGAAAGATAGACGGAATCTGAGGCAGATGCGACTTGCCACTGGCAACCAAGGCACCGTCACCCGCCGCCTCCCATTTCGGGATCACACCCGAACAGGTGAAAATAAGGCACGGAGTCAATTTTATTTATGGTGCAAGCAATATACAAGGCCACTAACAACTACCACATTACTACCGAACTAGTCTGTCTATGCCAGACGGGACCTGAATAAAAATTTAGACGATCCAATATCGAGTAGTCTATGCGAAGACCAACCTTCCAACCATGGGTGGCAGCCGCCCGCTTAAAACCTTCAAGGGACTCTTGGACGCCATATGGACTGCGATGACGGTAGTCAGTAGCTAGTCGCGGGCATGAACGAGAAGACTCACGTATCCCAATTTCGAGCAAGCTGAGCGGGCCGTGGCTCCAAATTGGAGATGGCCAGCTTGATCTGTAATAGAACAGCAGATATGCTGGAGATATTTGATGAGCATGCCAGAAGCCAATACCATAAGGGCATACCTGTAACTTGGTAGCCAGCCTGGAATACGGCAATAACTCAGTCAATGTACCCACTTGAAGCGTGATTCTTACCGTCAGATGTGAGCAGATCCATGCACATGGACCCTCCTGGGACGTACAAAATTACCATCAGTACTGAGCGCCAGCTGAGTTCGAAAACATCCAACAAACCTCCTGTGACATGACCACCACCTCCTTGAATAAATGGCAAAAGTCGAGGCTTGATAATCCTAAAGAATGGCGGAGCGAGAGGGAACGTAGGCGGGAACCGAATTTCAAAGATGATGGAATTGATGCCACTTGATATGCGAAGGTTAGGAAATAAGAGCAGGTAATTGTGTATGACTGAAAGAATTACGCACGCGGTCTTCATCCCTTTTGCGATGGGCAATGTCTCCTCGAAGGAATGTAACTCAACAATCCACTGGAACAAGTTGTCACCAATCAAATCGGGTGGCATATACCAACCCAGGTCTTTCAAGCTCGTCGCACTCTCTTGTTCCTTCACCATCGCTCGCAGCTCCCGCTGTAATGCCATAGTAGCAGAAGGCGAGGCCTCGAAGGGCGGAGGCATAAGGTGTGCGGTACTTGCTGTCACCCACTCGGCATCGTGCTTCCAATCATCTAAGGCGGGCGCCTTCGAAGGGGGCGGCGAGTTCTCAATCACAATAACTTCGCGCTGAGAATTAGCAGGAGTCTCTTTTGCTTCGAATATAGCTTGGTCGTCTTCGTCAAAGTCCTCTTCTAAATACTCCTTCCGACGTGCCTTTAGCAATTTCTCGAGTTTGTAGGAAGGTTCCGGGAACTGAATGTGCTTCTGTCCGCCTCCGCGGCCCCCGCTAGTTAAAGTCAACGGGTGGGCGGGATCCAGCTTGACTAAAGGAATTTTGGTCAATTCAACATCCTTAGTGTTCTCTTCAGTTTCGCCCATTGGCTCCACACCCGTCTTGACGAGCAGATATCGGCTGTCAGAAAGATTAATCCACAATATCGAAACGATAATTATCGTTTCTCACCAGATAATCCAGTTGGTATCATTGACGACGTAGTGAGGATTATTGCTCACGAACTTGCTAGGCTGGTTGACGATTTCCGCTACGGCGACACAGCACCTGGGTGCGATCTGACTATGTCGCCAGACGTTGGAGGTGCCCTGTGCATAGCCGCCCATCGAGGTCGATCCATCCTTCGCAAAGTAAACGCCTATCACCAATGATAAAGCCGAGAATTGGATGAGCTACAAGAAAACACACCATCACCGTACGCCCGACCATGAGCAATTGTTTTGAACCACAGTCCATGTCGGATGATCTGGCAATGACGCATTAAACAACGATAATCAAATCCGTATCATTTGTGGCCTTACGGAGTGCCAGTTCTTCAAAGGAGAACCATGGAATGCCTGGTCATCACAAACAAAATCGTGGGAATCAGAGGATGAGAGAAATACATCGAGGGGGAACCCACATATAGCCCAGGATACTTCCTTGCATTCGCATCTGTCTTTTGGGCTTCTGCGACCGCTGCCTTGAACCTGGCTTCAGCATCAGGTGCTCCAATTGTAAAGCGGAATTGACGCCATGTAGAGTCTATAGATTGAAATAAAAATGCGCAATAATACCGAATGAACTGGGAAGCTTACCAATGTTTCGTACGAGATCTTCATCTGAAGTTAGTTCCTCCAAATGGGCCGTGCAGGATGCAACACACCTATGAGGAAGATGAGGTAGCTGCTACGACACGAGATCACTGTGGCGAGTTCGTAACGCACCAGCGAAGAATCAACCAAGCGGCAGTTGGAATGCTGGAATCCATGTCCTTCAATTTTGGCTTCGACTTTCCGGCCTTGGTTTTCTTCAGCAAATGACGTCTCATTTCTCTGATCTGTTTAAATTGATATCAAGGCGGTCAAATGCATGTCATAGATAAAACTACATCAAGCTTACAGGAGGCAAAGCATGGATCATCTCTGCGATCGAAGCGCGCATCTGGCATGATAAGTCAGCATGGGTGTCATGGAAATCAAATACTCCTTTACTGACGGAGATAATATCCATTTCGTCAAACTCACAGAGTCCATCAGGGTCACCAGTGGGCGGAACAGGCTTAGGTACAGCAACAACTGGCGCCATGGCATGCCCCCATGTTGGACCAAGGGGCACGACGCACCTCCTTGCATCAGGCACTGGCACGCGAAGGCCCATTCCCAGAGGAAGTGGTTCATTCAGGCACTGGTCAGCGGCAGCGGTGTAAGCAATGGAGACCAAAAGGTCTACAGTCTCCGGATTGCTAATGATCTCATACTAGTTGAATATGCCATCAGACAAAGGGAGTGAGAAATGCGAACGACTGATGCAAACCTCGAGAGAGGGGCCGCGATTGAAGGCATAGAACTGGTATGAGCACAACTTTGAATCGCAAACGTATGGTTTGAGCACTTCGAAGTCGGTATTAAGCTTGTTATGGCAAACAAGACAGTAACGTGTACAAAGCTGACGAATATTGTCAGATACCACCATCCAATTTTGCGTAGGATAAACACAACATACTGTCAGGCGTCGGATCAGATAGCAAAATGCTACCAGAGGAAGGTTCAGTTCGTCCATAGTTTCGCGGCCTACCAGGGGATCTGGTGGGAGGTTGTAAGTTTGCCTGAGTTTACGTTCAGTCTTATCCGCATTGTCGAAAAGCTATTTTAAAAATCGATAAAAATCTGTCACAGCAAGAATGTGAAGGTACGTACCTGACGATCGATAGCGATGACGTCATCTGTAGTTTGCTGCAGCCTCTCCGTCTCAGCAACCAGAGTCTCAGCACCCGCCCATCCAAGACCATACTTGATCCTTGTCTGTATGACGCGCACAAGCGAGTGGTCAAGCAAAGTCTCCAACGAACTGCTCAAACTAAACGAGTCAAAGCGGCCATCATCATCCTCATCCTCATCATGAGGAGATTCCTCCCGCACAGTAAAACCATCCACAGTCAAAAGAGGTTCCTCTTCCAACGGTCGTTCTTGTTGTTGTGCTTCATCATCTACAAGGCCATATGTCCGCTTAGCCTCTAAGGCGTATTCCTTACTCGGTTTATATTGGCGTGATAACCCGACTTTGAACTGCAAATTTGTACCACGAGCAACTGCGTCTTGGGTTAGTGTCCCGTCTGCTTTGAGGGGCGGGTAGGTTCCTCGCAGGCCCGATATAAGGAGCGTAAGATGTTGCGTGCGAGAGAGGAGTCGGCGGTCCCAAGCCATTAGAGCACGTGCCGGGATATCATTTGCTAGCTTAATGACAGGAATTGAGATTGATAGTGAGAAGTCGTCTACACCGAAACGGATGAGACCGGGGCGGTATCCTGCCGCTACCACCTCAAGAAAATCACTGGAAAGAGCATTGAGTCACCAAAACGCGTTATCGTTGAGTACAGAACCTACTACTGTAATTTCTTGGGGCGAAGGGTTGAATGAGCAAATCTGCTTGCCCCGAACTCGTTATCGTCTTCATCGTAAGCATCGTAGGCGTCGGCCTCGGCGTCTGCTTCGCCGTCGTCATCTTCACGAGAAGCCTTGTGGATAGCAGATAAGAAGTCTTCGAACGTCTTCTTGATGGAACGCGATTTTCCACTAGAGACATCCTCTACGACTTGGCCGATATGTGATGGGGCATCTGAAGTCGAGAAGGCATAGAAAGTATGATGATCTGGGTATTCTGACGGATCTGATGGGACTCTTCTGAGACCGTGTTGTTTAGCACGCACAGAATGAGCTCACCCGAAACGAGAAGATTAGCTGACAAGACGGGATGTCCGTCTGATGTCATAATTTTGAACTCGATAGTGCCTTCGTCGTCACCTGCCCTCAGATCTAAGCAAATATCACATCAGTTCGTAATGGAAAATCAGAATGATACCATCATATAACATCGCCCGGCACTCATAGTAATATTGAGAACGTTTGAACGTACTTCTGAGGTCAAATCCATGGAAACCAAATCCGATTACAGAAAACTTTTTCATTTCTTCCAGATCGGCCAGAAAGCGTTTTCGGCCTTTCAATGGGACGCTCGGAGCAGGCGATGGCTCATCGAAATCCTCGAAATCATCCACATCCATAGTATCTTCCTCATACATCCCTTCATCGTCAGACATATTCAATTTGGCAGCACCTTTGGCCTTGGAGACTTCTGCAACGACCGATGGCACGATAGTTGTTTCTGACTCGGCGTGGGCTTCAATGATGGATTGAGGATAACAGAAATATGAGTTTTTGAGCGGTCGTTTACAGCGACATGCCGCGGCTTTGCATAACCTAATTGAACGTACCAGAACTCGTCTTTTGCCGTTTCGGCTCGGAAGCAGAGTCACGTATATCGATAATCTTTGAGTGATCTATGTCTCGCTTTGCGGCTCGTCTGGTCTTGGGAGGCATAACAGGGTACGATATTAAGAAAACGGTAGCGTTTGGGCGTCAAAGCAGGATGTGGTCAGCTACCAACTCGCCGCCGCAAACTTCGAAATTGGACGGCGCTTAACGACCATCACGTGTTTCG
>KN833074.1:16379-37311 GCA_000827315.1 Piloderma croceum F 1598 | reverse complement strand
TCGCATGAGAATGCACGCAGTTCTGGATCTGAAGGTGGAATTGTTGAATACTCCTCCAGTCCTTCGAACAACTTGATCGCTGCGTTGGAGTTTCTGGTGTTACCTTCACTGCGGATGCAGAAGACCGGTCAACTCCCGTTTCTCCTGCGTAATTTGCGGCGAGGATTTGTGTATCGATGCCGTCTGCTCGGCATATCTACTAAACCAACTCCTTTTTCTGATGAGCCATTGAAAATATGGCTCAGATTTCGCCTTCAGACAAATGGGGCGGTTCTTGAAGGCCCCCAAGGTTATTCTGACGAGCACCAAACTTGCATGACTTCGTGGAGCTGTCCACTCTGCGACTTGCATGGTCGTTTTGAAACTCAAGTTATGTTGCAGAAGCACATTGAATGGGACCACTCCGAAGTCGGAACGGGATGGATGCACGATAATGAAGTCAGTACCTGATTTTGACGGTGTCCATACCATTGTCTCACTGACCCTCATTCGAGAAGTCGATGTGGACAATTATATTATATGTTCCGGGACCATGCATCGGTCAGGAACTTGTAGCGTGAGTCGACGTTTGGATTTGACTCACGTCTACTCGTTCACGCCTGTTATATTTTCTTCAGCGTACCGATTCATAATCAGATACAGCGCGAGCCTTCCCGGCTTCACTCGTCGCTTCATCCTGCATCGATACATGTTCCTGTGGCCTCGCCTGTATCACCCATTGTCCAACCTGTCGTACTGTCCTTACAAAGATCGCCAGTCTATTCGAAACTGACACAACAGTCCCCATTGCCCCCTCATTCTGACATCCGGTACGGCTCGCAAACACCGTCGAAGTCACGCTCTCGTTCGGCTACGCTGGGAAGCTCACTTCCACAAACCCGCGAACCGTCTTCTCAATCTCCTGTGGGAGATCTCTTTGGGCCATCAGCGCAGCACCCTTATCTTCCAGAAGGTTCCGATGACAGCGGAGTGCACTTTTCGTGTCGGCCGGGTGGTCCTCGCATTTTTTACCTACTCAACACACTTCCATTGGCTCCTTTCGGCCTGAGTTCTTGGTTCATCGTAGACAGAGCGGAAGAGCTGTTCGAACTGAATGATGTCCTAGATGAGGACAAAGTCATGCAGGCGTTATGGAGCAGGTGGATCTTGCTGAAATGGCAAGTCACTCAGCATCATCCTGTGCAATTGAAGTTGAACGGAATCTCTATGGCAGCCAAGAATTTATAGCCGATTATTACCAAGTTACTATGGCATTCATCGATGACAACTGGCGGATGATACATAGAGCAGCTGGCTGGGCTGCTTTAAGAACATTTCTCCTTGTAAGTGTCCGAGTCATTTATGGACCAGGGTGGCTCGTCGCTGATTCGTTTCAAGGTGTTTATTGTGAACAGGTTCCTGATGGGTTCGGAGGTCGCTCAAATACTGCGACATTACGAACGTTTAACCAAGTTGAGCTTAGAGCATACAAACGAGAATTCATGTTTACAGCTCCAAATTTCAAATTAAATATTTAGATCGAGCCACTGTCCTGGCCCACTCGTCCAGACACAAAAATGAACTTCAGGTACAAGTGCCAGCTAACAATTCGGTTGCGTGTACAAGTGACCGACGTCGTCGTCGTGACGTTAGGAATGCCAAAATTGACACAATGCATAAGTGCTTCTAGACGAATATCATTGACGAAGTATATACTGCTTCTTTTTGAGCGGACACTAGCAAAATAAAGTATATTTCTTTTCAGATGAGCTCTGACCATAGGATCGACCATCGCTTCCGTCAAATTTGTGATGGTACATTTATGAGTTGAATGTGATGAGGTGACGCGGAACCCTGTGGTTCATCGTGTCACGATCATCCGGCCGGTCGGTCATCCTTTGTGGGAATTTGAAAGTACGGTAACGGAGGACCTTATCAAAGGCCTTCGAGCTGTAGTGACCGGTGAGCTAAATTTTTCTACTCAATGATACAAACATGTAATGTAGCTTGCCAGGTCATCAATTTTTGGTCAGTCAGAGCATCCTGCATCGTGATATCAGTGCAGGAAACGTCTTCCTGTGGGATATAAAAGGGAACGATGAAGATGGCGACATAGACCAAGGTCGGCGCACCGGAGCTCCACCAGGGATGGAAAGTTTCCTGGCAGATCTAGAGCTGATGAAACTGGCGCCTCTACCGACGTCACTGATTACCGTACTTGCGCCCGGACCGCCTCGTCGTACAGCGTCCGGGGCAACGATCGACATTCCCACCAATGACCCAACTTGAAGTCTCTCCGGTCCTTCGTCACGTTTCTTGTTTAAGGAGAAGGCAACGCCACCACAGACTGCTGGCATATCCCTCAGGGCACTGCTCAGTTCATGGCTCTAGAAGTCCTTGAAGCGGAAAGGTGACTGTTCCTCGCGACGCCGGCTTACAATCAACAAATGAGATTTCAACAGCGCGAGTTGGTCTGCCGATAGATGTCCTCGTGGACCTTTGTCGATGAGAGCGAGAAGTTTTGTGACGACTGTATCGATTACAAGTTCTTCTGCGGACTCCATGGTTGGGTTGGGCTGAGCCTCAGTTGGGGTATGTGCGCAGACCGGTGACCGGTGACCATTCCTTTCACTCAAGTACTGTAGTACTCCAAGCGACGCGGTCTTTGTTTGAAAGGGAGGCAAATTACTTATATATTAGAACTTTATGCTCTAGATGCAAAAACACAATTCAAGCTCACGTTTCAATCCCGTGTCTGCATTTCGAAACAGCATAAAATAGACCATGATCCACGTTGTTGTAGTATTTGGCTCATAAATATTTCACAACCATTTTCCGATCGCCTGCAGTGTCTCTGTCCTCTCCGGCTCAAACCACGGCAACGCAAGATAGTCATGAACTGCATCTGGGGCTTCGTAAAATGTGACCTGACCGTCTCCATCTCCCTCACCCATATCTGCAGCCATCCTATTTTTCAAAGTGACTATGCAGTCGTACAATGTCTCTACGCCACCAGCAGAGATGAACGTTCTGGGGAAGCCTTTGAAGCTGGTAGTGAGACTTTTGGACGCTGGGGAGATGTAGCGATTGGATTCCGCAGCATCCAGTCCGTGAGGGCCCTCGAAGGATTGTCTCGACCACAACCCGCGCATAGTGTTCAAATCAAAGAGATAATCTATATTGGCATTAGTGGTCAAAGACGAGTTGGGACCGTCGTGTGAGTTGCTGAGGTCAGCCCAAGGGGAAACAAGAATGAGACCGCTGGGAGGTGGTGGGATTTCCGGTCGATCGCGGTGCTCTACGAGATATCTCGTCAATGCTAGCGTGAGATTACCTCCGGCCGAGTCACCTTCGACAATGATGTCGGAGGGGTCGAAGCCGACAGTGTTGACGAGATAATTATATCCTGCGATGGCATCGATGAGTGCGGCAGGGAAGGGGTTGGCGCTCGGTAATGGATCAGTTGATGAGAGGCGGTATTCGAGTGCAAATGCTCGCTGAACAGGTTGACAATGTTGGATAATATTTCGGATGATAACTCCCATGAAATGGTTAGGGTGGGCTGATGATTGGATGTAACCGCCGCCATGCAGACACAGTATCACTTTTTCTCCAGGCATGGGTTTTTGTCCTATGGGTATGTCTGCACCGGGCTTGTCATACCAGTAGCCTGGAATACGAGCGGGTTTGACGTTGGCTACAGATGCCCATGATGCTACCTCGTCTATTATAAGGTGAGGCGCTGCTTCTACCCAAGCGCCCTTGACACCTGGACCTTCAGTAATCGCAAGGTGGTTGGGACACGAAACGAATTCTCCGGACCTATGAATAAATGTCAGCATTGATTTGCATCCACATGGTCTGACGAGTGCATTTACCTGGCGGTGATATTCATCGTATGCCTGATAAAGTTCGTCTATAACAACAGCAATCAGTGGGAATGCAACCAAAGGGCAGGGTAAGCAGGAGCAGACCGTCACGCAATGCTTCAGAGACCATGATGGTCGCGGACGCCGATACTTCGGCAAGTAAATGATAACCCAGTACGGGAGCCGGATAAAAATCGTACTGAATGCCTGGTAGGCAACTGTGGATCAATCAATGTAAGCAAGATGTATAAAGATAGCTGACATGTAGACGTACGATATAAGCCCTTGACGGGTTGGTGGGAATATCCAAAGACTTGAACCATAGCTGGAGCAGTCAGGAGGGGGAGGAATTAGCTCCATCGCCAATAACACACGCAACTTATACGTCGCATCTGCTCAGGACGTGCCGAGGGGCCTGAGGGCGGTGACTTTGACGTTGATAAAACCTACGATCGCCATGGTAGGTTCCTGTAGTCAGCCCTATAAGTAGAAGGAAGACAATCGTTCCTCGAACCAAGAGGCGAAGATCGGATACTATGATATGGGCATAACCAGAAATTGATCACGTGTCGATCAAAATAATTATTTGGAGCATTTCAGCAGTCCAAAGGAATTACATCAGTCGCACTACATCATCAAATATCTATTTAATTGTCAAATTATTTCATTATGTGAGGCATGGTACAAAGCTGGTACAAAGTTCGATTGGCAAAATTGATCGGGACTCCTGGCACTCGCTAGGTGTCCAGATAGTATCCTCCGATCTTCGCCTCCTCTTGCCTCGAACCGGCCAGCTGCGCAGAACTTTGGAACAGCGCAAGTCTCGGAGGAGAACGGTAACACGGTAACACCCGGACGCTGACACTGACATCGATCACCTTTGCCATCCAAGTCTTGTTTCTTGCCGTCACTGCCGCCCATTTACCATACCGTACACACAGGCCTAGGTCTGAAGTACTTATTTGAGAATTCCTACACTATATATTCATTTTTTCACTTCGACCTTACGGATTTAGCCTAAAATCAAGAAAGATGTGCGCCGAGAGTTCAACGTTGAGACCATCTACCGCCGTCTCGTTACAATCCGACGGGAGCCATACCCAATTGACCTTCCACCTATAATCAGGGACACTCCAGTCAAACGTATTTTCATGGCCAAAACATACGGGGGCAGCTTCGTTGACACTTTCCCTCGCGTTGCATCGGAGCGTTTGGCTGAGCACGGCGCCTCTCTATAATCCTAATGCCCCTCAAGTCCCCGGCTATCCTGGTTTATATTACGAATGTTGTGATTTTCCAGATGAAGAGCGGGCGAAGATTAGAAGATTATTTTTTCTGTTGGGTAACGGGTGGTGGCTATACTTGAGTCAGTACAGGTTAGTTAGCCCGTGCCGAAGATCTGACGAAGGAAGAATGGAATTCGCAAACACCTGCTGTAAGTCCTATAGCTCCATTATATCCAAAGCACTCATTTCTTGTATTGTTAAGGTCAGGGCAAACTGGGGAAACAATATACGCAAGGAAAGCTGGGGACAGACAGTTCGAGCTCGCATTAATATTGCCTTTCGTAAAAGGTTCCATCGTAATCCGAATGCGACCATGACCGAGCTAGCAAATGCTGTTGAGAATGAAGGCAAGAATGTGACATCCGATGAAATTATACGTGTTTACAACCGAGGCAAAGAGGTCGGTTGAGCTATACTTTATTTATTTATTTATTTCTACTCTGACACTAAATCATCGGAATTTACAGAGGATCGCTGTATGGACAATGGAGTACGTCGGTTACGACGAAATGTTCCAACGCGAGATTCACGAAAAATTTCAGAATTCGATTGTATGATAGACTGCTTGTCGCATTTGCAATAGACAGTGTTTTACATATACGAGCAGGCATAATACGGAAGTACTAGTCTCTTCTCCAGTAGTATCTTAATTATAAGACACGGAAGATCCTCGACAGTGGCCATCTATATCAACATCAGCCCCGCGCTATGTATTAACTGACTTTCAGCCATAATATTCGAACAAGGGTGGTGCTTCCGGTACGCAATGAGCTGGCTTGACCCCGTAATCATCATACGTAAAGGCATCTCCTGGTTCCTTAGGAGGAGTGAGGAGGATGGCATTTGTTGAATCGATAGATATGTCGTAGTCGAAGTAATTCAGAGGGGTCAAGAAGAAACTGTTGTATTTCCGTCAGTTGCAAAAATGTTCCTGCAGAATCGACTCGGACCAACATACCTAGACGATGCAGTGCTTGTCCTCGTATTCGGAGAGTCTTCAGCTGATGGCAGATGATGCGTGCCGACGTTCACCCAGACAACCAAGTCTTCCTGCGTGATATTTTCCCCGTCGAAAAAATTATGGAAGTCAACTAGGGGAGCACCTGGTAGATTGGCGTTCCACATGCTGCTGGATGCAGGCTCCGAGTCCTTGCGGACAGATACAGCCAAATTATATCTTGCCCAGTTGGCATTATTCAGAAGTCTTTTCGAACCTACAACCGTCTATTCAGGACGAGTGAGTCCCAACTTGTGGTCACACGAATAGAAAACCCACGTTGTGAATCGGAGAGTAGCCGGGTTGAATAGCATACCCTCGAGGGACGCCCCATTTATTGGTTTGCTCTTTATTGACGACCGCGTATCCGCCTTGAAAATTACTGGGATATTTGAGCAGAGCATCGTCTTCGTTAGTAATATACTCGCGCGTTATCCTTTGTTGAACAACAGTCTGGCCCCAATCATCGTCGAACCATGGCTGTGTGACTTCCTCTTGACTCGTGCTCGTATGCAATAGGGAATTCTTCACACCAGCGACGTCAAGATCGATCTGTACATGTGATGCATCAGATGAGGTGCATTATGTTGTAATCAGCGGGGACTCTAAAGCAACCTTAAAATTAATGACGTGGTCGTGGACGCTTCCCACTGTAGCTCAACATCAGCAACCATCCTTTGAAATAGCAATTCAAAAGATACCAACTAGTGGTATTGTGTATCCTGGTGCCGTATGCCCCTTGTGCAGAATCCCAGAAGGTTCCTTGAAGATAACCAGAAGCAGATAGACGAACTTCGATGGTTCCGTCCAGATGTAGCATATAATCAAACTAAGAAATAATTTAAATGATATACTTTGCCCAGATAGAGTGGGACTGACCACTGCGGTGCGAGCAGACACGATTTTACCAATAGTTAAAGTCAGGAGATTATTAACTAAATTTGGTAGGTATTCGCTTACGGAAATCGTAGCTATTAAATCAAATCATCGTCAGTTGAGCACCAAGCTGTTTAGACCAAGGATATACATACTTTCCAACCGTGCTTATACTCCTGATAGTCAATACGTACCCCCTTGCCGCTCCAAATTCTCCATCAACAGATCCTACGTGTCTAGTAAGCGGACGCCCGGTGTCATGCTCGAAAACGCATATAGCTTGTTCTCTTGTGATAATACCAAAATCAGTGTGTGTGGTTGCAGGAAGATACACGGCTTCGTGTGGACAATCGTAACCTGGAAGCAGGTTTCCAACCTTAGCACCCATGCCAAAATAGCGATCAAGCCAGGCCGTATTTGCTTGAATCGGATCATTCCCAGCTGGAATTTCAAGGGTGTCAGCAACAGCGCTATATACTTGAGGGAAATATCGGTACCATATTGCGCTAGCGCCTCCTGGGGCGCAAGCTACGCAAAATTTTGAGCCTGAGTATTGGATGTAAATTGGGTAAGACGTGCGCACCTGGTACACAATCCGTTCATTTTGCATCCGAATATCCCATAAACTCAGTCCCATATCCCTATCGAAACCTAGGTAGAGGCCCCATCCCATCCATGAAATGTATTGCAGCTTCCGATCGACTCTGAACCGTAGTCCCGCGAAAGATACCGATCGAGGCCCAGGCAAGTGATCAAGATCACGTTGTAGACCTATGCGTTTTCTTGAACTCCAAGAAAGATCAGTGGTGTCGTTAAGCCTCGATGGAAGACGTCTAAGAGTTCCGTTATGGAATGCTTCCAAGAAAGACTCAGTGTTGTGGAATATTTGGTAATTATAAACGATCTTTTAATGTTGATGAGTAGCTGAATAAGGTCACAAAAAGGTATGTACCTTCAAGAGTTTCCACTGTGAAGGATCCGTACCACTCATGTCAAAATATTGAAAGAAACCCAATGGTTGCAGGTAACTTCCAGCTGTATTACGTTTACATTGAAACCACAGACGCCTGAACTCGCCATCGAAGCTGAAGGGGGCACTCGGGTGCAAGCTAAGTGTATCATTAGGAAGGCCCACAGCTACACTTCCCAACAATTCCTGGTTCTCTTCAGTTTAGTGCGGACAGATGGAAGCACACTACGCTCACCTTCGTGGCATCTGCAAGGGGGGCCATCATGCCACCAAGAAACTGAATAATCTCGTTATTTATGGCGATGCCTCTCGCATGAAAAGGAATGTCGTTCCGGTGGTATATGCTCGTCAGCTCATGCATTTCTGTCTGAGGACCGACTGGTAATGGTCCCACAAGATAATCTTTGATAACCGGCTCAAGTCGCGCGCCATGATGGATAGTTACACGAGCGTATCTATCAGGTCTCGGAACGGAAGACGGAGATCCTAGATATGCCAGTGCCTCCGCTTTGGATGGGTAATACGCCTCCAGGTTATAGAGCATGTTGTCACTACTCGCGTAACGAGTGTCTACTTGAGTAAGGTTTAACTTTCGCTCAGGTGCATGAAGCCATTGTCGGATCTGCACGGCATCCTCCAAATCTAATGACGCCCAAAGGTTGACTGGCGCCGGTGGAGAGGCCGGAGGAGGGAGTGCAGACGGGCACTGCTGAACTCCTTCAGTGTCAAATATGGCACTGTGCGGTTCGGCTGTAAACTGCTCTGCAGGCGTGTATTGGACGTGGAAATGCGAGATAAGGAAGACAAGAGCGAAAGTGAGTCCAATGTAAAGCATTTTGTTGGACTTTGAGATCAGATCTTTATCTGGAACGCCTGCCTTGAGCAACTTATACCTGGCCTCCATGGTTGTAGAAGACTGCCAGCGGGCAAACACTCGGGCAAGCCAGCCTGGGAGATTGGCTCTGCCGCCATGGGGCCATGGCCCATCGGCGATGGACGGACGGACATTGAGTATTAGCGCACGTGCCGATTAGATTTGCTTGAAATACACCGGAACGTTTGGCAAAGCACGGGCTATGACAACTTCATGTATCAATCGCCTCGAGCTCTCTATAATCCCAATGCCCCTCAAGTCCCCTCCCCGGCTATCCTGGTTTATAATACGAATCTTGTTACTTTCCAGTTGGAAAGCGGGCGAAGACTAGAATATTATTTATTCTGTTGGGAAACGGGTGGTGGTTATATACTTGGGTCAGTACGCTACTAGCCCGAGAACGAATCTCTGACGAAAGAAAAATGGAACTTGCAAACCGCCGTAAGTCCTGTGAGCCTGATTTCAATCCATTCAAAGCACGCATAGATTGATTTCTCAAGGTCAAAACTTGAAAGACAATATATGCGAGAAATGCTGTAAAACAGCTCAAGCTCGCCTTGACCTTCGTAACTTTAAGGTTCTGTCGTAATCCGAAGCGACTGAGCTGGTAAATGCTGTCGAGGATAAAAGATTATAAGAATGTGGTACGGTTGTGAATCGTTGTCTGATTGCTGCTCGCTTGATTAATGGAAGGTACTGTACTTTGGACCCTGCCAGGCATCCGATATAACCGTTTTGTTTCCAATACAGTGACTTTCTCTCCGGGCCAGACCGCGTCGGAGTTTACCGATTCTTCCCTAAATCTGCACAGCATCACATTTCTGTTCAGAATCTACAAGTTAGGCCCAACCCCCATGGCATTTCGGGATGTCAGTTACTTTGATGCAAGCTATGGCACACTCCGAGTCAACCATGCCGATCGAGATCTATACATCACGCAGATCAACAGTGAGTATGAATGATACAGCAACTTGTCGGTGGTGCGCTTTCTGACAACTACTATCTTATGCTCGGCAGCCCTGGATGAGACTTTGCGAAAGTTAGAACCCGCTCGCATGGATGCTTGCACCCGAATAGAATGTCTTCCAGGCACCCGTACGGACATTCTCCAGTCCATCGACGACTGGCAATCCAATACGGAGGCAGATCAACGCATCCTTTGGCTCCATGGGCTTGCAGGATCCGGCAAAAGCATACTTGCCACAACTATCGCCAACTTGTTCAGTGAGCGGGGATACTTAGGCGCATTCGTCTTTTTCGATCGAGATGTCAAAGAGAGGAATCAGTCATCGAACGTCATCAGGACTATTGCTCATCAGCTTGGTTCATTTAACGCTCTTTTTGGCACGTCCATCGCTGCAGTTATTAACGATATGCCAAGAATATTACTGTCTCCGCTTTCCCTTCAATTTACGAAGCTCATCGTTGAACCTCTTTCGACTCTCCCCTGGACTGGATCATCCGTTGTCATCGTTCTGGATGCATTGGATGAGTGTGCAGATCGTAAACTTCTGTTAGCCATTCTCGCCGCAGAGTCCATTCGCCTCCCCTCCTTCATTCGCATTATCATCACTAGTAGAGACGAATTCGACCTCAGAGCTGCATTCGCGGGGAAGGTGCACATTTCTGTTCAGGAACTTGATATTTCGACTGAACGTAATGTCGAGGACATTTCGGCATTCCTTCAGATACGGATGAAGGAAATTCGGGACGCAAATGTCTCATTGAGGCTCCCTCCCGATTGGCCTGGAGATGCATCAGTTCGTGCATTAGGTCAACGTGCCGCGGGGCTCTTTGCTTGGGCTTCGACCGCTTGTCATTTCATTGACGGGTATGATCCTCAACATTGCCTCGGTATTCTTCTGCAAGGCACTCCGTGTTCTAAGGCAGAGTCCGCTCTGGACACTTTATACCGGACAGCACTCCAGTCTATTGACCTGTGGGATGACGGGGAATTTTGTGCAGATTTCCATCTCATAATGGGAACCATTCTTGTCGCCAAGGACCCCCTATCCCACAATGCTATTGATGCTCTGTTGTCTCCGAAGCGTCCGTCTCGCCATATTATCTCACGATTGAGATGTGTTCTCAGTTGGAGCGACACAGAACCAATTCGCATTTTGCATCCATCGTTTGCAGAATTTCTATCAGACCATTTGCGATGTGGGTCTGACTCCTGGTACATCAATACATTGTTCCATAACCGGAGTTTCGCCATCCAATGCCTTAATTACCTGGAGGCAACCTTGAGAAGGAACTGTCGCGATCTAAAACTTTCGCTAGCACCTGTAAACGAAGTATTACTTGAAGCAACTTCGTATGCATGTGCTACGTGGATGGACCATGTTATCGACATCAGAGAGGAAGAAGAGACCGTCGCAAACATATTAGAAAAATTCCTGTTTCGACATCTTCTGCATTGGATAGAGGGTATGAGCATATTAAAGAAATCAAGGACAACCGTTGCCTCAGTCCCTTTGTTGCATGACTGGTTGCGGGTATGTGTTTTTCATTTGTCTTTGCTGCGGTCCTGAATGTGTTATACACACAGCTACATTTACCGCATCGAACAAAACTACACGAACTTATAGGGGATGCTTCACAATTTGTCCGGATTTTTGCCAGCAGTATTGAGGAGCACCCACTGCTCGTATATCTGGGTGCTCTTCCTTTCACCCCTAAATTCACACTTCTCTATAAGACATATAATGATTGTGATATTCCTTGGATTCCGGGTGGCTATAACAGATGGCCTCCGTCACTTCAGACTTTCAGTGGATACAAAGGCCGGGTGACATGTGTGGCATTCGCTCCAGATGGGACGCAAATTGTGACATCCCATCGACATGGGGAGATTCGTGTTTGGAATGTTTCTTCTGGAGCCTATATTTGCGCATCACCTATAGAGAATGAGAAGGACTTCACATCAGTTGCAATTTCTTCTGATGGCCAACGGATAGCTTCTGGCTCTTGGGATAGTACGGTTCGGTTGTGGGACACAGGCTCCGGGAAGGAAGTGTTGCCATCAATGCGAGGACATGTAGATGGGGTTCTTTCAGTAGCTTTCTCGCCCAATGGGACACAAATTGCATCAGGTTCAAATGACAACACAATCTGTGTATGGGACACAACCTCAGGCTGTCAGGTCCTCCCACGGCTGTGTGGCCACATGAACAGGGTTTCTGCTGTGATATTTACTCCAGATGGAAGCCATATTATATCTGGTTCACATGACAGAACAATACGTGTATGGGATGTTGCACATGGCACAGAGACACTGCAAACATTTCCACATACTTGTCACATTTCATCACTAGCAGTCTCTTCTAATGGCAAGTGGATTGCATCTGGGTTTGCAGATGGCACCATTTGTATATTGGATGCAATGACTGGTGTCATTGAAAATCTCTGTTTCCATTCTGGAGGCCATTTATTTGGAGGCCATTTATTTGAAACCCATGTTATATTCCTTCCCAATAGTACTAAGATTGCATCAATCTTGATGTCTGATAGTACCAGGGTGCATGTTTGGGACGCAATCTCTGGCACACTGCTTTCTACATCTGCAAGGTGCATGGGCCTGCATGGGATAGCAATTTCACCTAATGGTGACCAATTGGTCATAGAATATGGTGATGCCACAATTGGTCTGTGGAATGTTGCTTCAGCTGAAGAAGAAGAAGAATATGTGCAATCTCAGCAGAGAGACTCTATTATCTCTCTGGCTTTCTCTCATTGTGGGAAGCAAGTTGCAACTGTTCAAGCAAACCGCACAGTAAGCCTCTGGGATCCACATTTGAGTGACATTCCTGCAATATGGAAATTCGACACCTCTGTCCTGACTATGGCCTTTTCTTCAGACAGCACACTTCTCGCCATTGTGTTGTATAATAGGACCATCTGTATCTGGGATACAGCATCAGGCCAACAGACTACTTTACTTCAGAGGAATAACACATCAAACAAGGAAGTCACATGTGTGGCATTTTCTCCTGATGGACACTGGATAGCATGGGGATGTGATGATGGATGTGATGATACAACTGTTCATTTGTGGGATTTAAAACAAGAGGTGGAGATATCCTCTACCAGGGAACCTAGGGGGGTCATATTTTCAGTGATCTTTTCACCTGATGGAATGCATGTGTTATGTGCACAGTGTGACTCAACAGTCAGCAGTATATCCATTTGGTTGTGGGATACCACATCAAATACAGTGTCTCACCTAGGCCTGCCATTGGAGAGAAACTTCTTTGACTTTTCCATGAAATTCTCTCCGGATGGCCTATACATTAAAATTGCTCAAGGTCGCACTGAATTTTATAAAGGGAACATTCAAATTTGGGACCGTTCTGGTCATTGTTTAGTTGGGAGCAGAAACTACCTTCACCATGAATGTGTTCTCAGCAATCCCATCATCATCACCCATGATGCATGGATTGTGCATGTTGAGACTGGGACTGTCATCGGAAAGCTTCCATCCATTGTGTCAATCAGGCATTTTGCAGCGTCTAACACATCAATTGCTTTCACAACCAAAGATCAACCATCAACATTGATCACCATGCACTTCCCATCCACAACACTGACAAGTCGAGAGATGTGGAATCCTGCTGCGTATGAAGAAGATTCTGGTTTTGAACATGATTTTTACTGTGGGTCCAGTGCAGAGGAAACATCCAGTGGCCACAATACGGATGATTCTGACTCTGATAATTTGGCTGTAGACTAAGAGTCGGGGTCTTTAATTAAATATATGATGTTGAACATGCACCCTTTTTGACCTAAGTATTCGCGGCCGGGTCGGGCGCGAAGCCAGGGCTTGGGGATGGACCCGCACTTAGTGTAATAAATGAGTAAACATTCGCTGCTGATAATACCCACATTAGCAGTTCGCCGCTTAGGGCCTGCGTGATGGATGGTTCAAGTTCTCCCGTTGTTCCGCCTTGCAATCGATTCATTTCCCGAGGATGGTATCTAGTAGTAATTAATAAGATTTGGATACTGTGGACAGAGAATTAGACATATAGAAGCCGTGTTTGTACAGTGGCGTGCTCGACTCAGCCTATTGTAATATTCCTGCTATTAATATTCTCTCGGGAAGTTTTCAGAAGGTGAGATGAAATCAGTGGCTAAATACCTATATCTGACCACATAACCCCCGTACGGCTAGACTTGCCCCCTCAAAGAAGAAGAAATCAAATGGCGGCTCAGAAAAGTTCAAGGTCGCACTGCAATCGAAGCAAAGATATGGAAAACGAACCGCGTGCATAGCGACGTCCGATTGGATAGAATAACTCCAGAACGTAGCGAATGGCACCTGTAAATGTAATTGTTTGTGAACAGGTCATTGCACGGTGCCGAACGGCAAAGCGCGTCGGAGACAATGCGTGGAAGAATTTCAGTTGGTTCAACCAGTCACGTAGACACAAGACGATACGGTCCCGAATAACGAAATGATTCAAGTTCTAATAAGTAGGGCACCATAATTAGAAGCAAGGGCCGCCGAATTTGGCCCAAACGCTTCCCAGCGTGTGTTGTAATGAAAGAAGCATACCCAAAGTTGGAGCGAAGCTTCGAAGTTTGAACGAATTGTGGAGCCTCCGACGAGGATCTAGAGGATTTGGGATTCACCATATTGCAGATAAGGCTGCGGATGGCTAATAGGCAGTGGGCCCACCCCGGAAAATTTTGGCAAAGTCGACAAGAGTCTGGATGGTTCTTGTCGGGTGGCAAAACAACAAATTTGGGGAGTTGTGTCCAATTTAGGCATCACGTCACACGCCCAGCTCGGGAAGCGTCGGCGCCATATCAGGACATGACTATGGCCAAGCAGAGCCCTTGCCTGCCCTTGCACTCCTCGACCTTGCCGTCCCACGAACGGCGATGCAATTCAATAACGGTGTATCGTTGACTCGATATCGTCGTCAACGTACTTCCGTTATATTCACTCCAGTTTCACTCCCTTTCGCGCGCAGCTGAAGCCCGACTAAAATACTTCGGATTTGTCGGCACGGTCGGTTCTCAGCGATCTGCTTCAGACTTTGGGGTCTCGACGGTTTATTGTCTCCGTATTCGTCATATCAATTGTGCCGAAAAAGCCCAGACCAGGTCTTTCGAAAGTATTTTAAAGCGCACTCCGAGGGTCTTTTCCGCTTGTAAGCGCTCACTTTCATTTTGCGTCTGCCAACATGGATGCCATTACTCCCCCCCGCTCACAATACCAACCTCTAGTGAGCATAATGACCCCAACTATAAGGCCTGCTGGCGAGGACGGCAAACCTAGGCCTGGAGGTACTACCCGGACACCTGGAGTCAAGACTCCTCGCAAGGTTCAATGGGCTACTGATGGAGGTGCCGATCCTTCGACATCGACACATGCGCTGGACGAGCATGGTCTAGATGTAAGTATCATTATTTATAACTTCGCATCTTGCCCTTTCTATTTCTTTTGAGTTTGAGTTTGAGACCTCCACGTAACAAGTCACTGACACATCTATTATCCCTCTCTAGCCGGACGCATTCGAAACGTTAACAGTAGCTCTGGAGCGTCATCGCTCATCTACCTCTCACCGCGGGCGACCCGAACCCCCAAACATATCCATTCCCGCGCTCCCGTACCCATTGGCCAACCGTCATATAAGCACAGGATCCTTATCAGCTTCAATACCAGGAACAGCTACGACAGATTCATCAGCAGCAACCTCCACGTCGAATTCAAGATCCGCTTCGCCGACTCATCTCGTACCGGGCGAGAACCATATCAACTCAAACGAGCATGATGGGTTACCTGGTACGACGGACCTTGAGAGGTACTCCCGGCATCAGGCCAAGAACGTTGTCAGAGCCCATACTAGAAAGAAAGGTAGCTGGGTGCCTGGATGGTTGACCCATCAAAAACGGGACAGTGCTAGCAAGAAGCAGAAACAAGCCCGAGCGCGCGTGCCTACCGACTCCGACACCGATGGAGAGAAAGATCGCGAATCCGACGTCGAAGCTGTCGCTGCTGACAGCACCTCCACCGGGCATAGAATGGGTGGAGGCGTACTTTCGGCCTTATTGACTCTGTATGATCGTAACCAGTCCATGCACACGTTCTCGAGTACATCGACTACGAGGTCGAGTTTGGACGGCCACGACCCATCACCTGAGACGACCGATAATACACGCAGAAATGCTGTTATTGATCTACCTGAAAAGCCGTGGTTACACCATCGTCCTCAACATCCTCCGATGCCACTTCCAGACTCAGTATCCTACCCACCCTCCGCCCCGCCTCAGAGTAGCAAGTTCACACCTAGCCCAAAGCGGCCCGGGTACAAATTATCAAGGTACGAGTTTAGCAACTGTGGACTTGACGATTTTATTCTGATAATATGTGCAGATTTTCTCTCGAAAGCAGTCTCCCCACTCGAAGGACATTGAATGTTCTCCCGACAATTCGTAGACCAGCCAGCTTGCACTTCGACAAACCTGCATCGGCCCCAAGCACCCCTTCATCGTCTGATTCTGGCAGTCAAACGCCCTCGGAACACTTACCTCGTGATTCGATTGGAGGTACTCAAAGTCACGGAGGCGGAAAACATAAGCTAACAGGCATGCTCGCTCATGCGAATCATTCCTTTCATTCGCTGAAGAGCAGCATTGGGAATAACTTCCCCGGAACGAAAAGCTCGCCTTCGAGTGGGACAGGGACACCTGTCAACGAAGGGGAAGAGTGGGAGAAGTGGTTAATAAAGGAGAGAGAGAAGGCGCGAGAGAAGCGCAAAAAGGATGAGAAAAGAAGAAAGAAGAAACGAGAGGCATTTGTGAGCTGCTTTTGCTTATTTCGAAATGATGACCACATTTAATCATTCGTACTGCAGATCACTCGCCATGTCGCCGAGATCATCCAGCGACAAGAATTTATATTGAAACTCACTCGTGCATTGATGATGTTTGGTGGTGCGTTAATAAATATATGCTATGATTTCAACAAACATCGCGCTCATTTGGATGACTAGGTCCTTCCCATCGTCTTCAAGCGCAAATACAAGCGACGGCTCGTGTCTTGGACATCGAACTCAGCTGTATGTATCTACCGGATGTAATGCTCATATCATTCGACGACGGTAACACCGGGACAAGCAATATCAAGTTCATTAGGCAGAGCAGTGCACTTGACATGGGCAAGCTTTATGACGGCTTCAGGCTCTATTGGAAGGTACGTAGTCTTCTGTTGTATTTCAGCTTTTCTCCTTTCTGTATCGCCACATCGACCTTCTTTCTTTGATTCCTCTAGCAATTAGAGGCCAGCCCTGACATACCCCTCAGGTCATCCATGACAAGATCTCCGTTTCGGAAGCTTCCGCCGAGCTTGACATTCTCATGCAGAGAAAACCAATGTACAATATGTGGCAGCTCGTCGTCATTGGTGGGATGTGCTCCGCATCCATCTGCAGTGTTAGCTTCAGCGGCAGTTTTATTGATTCCCTGATCGTCATACCTATGGGTTGTCTGTTGGTTTTCATTCAACTGATAAGCGTCAGGAACGAGTTGTATTCAAATGTTTTCGAGTGAGTTTCGTCGCAGCTTGTCCACTATGAAGGAGATATTTTGACATATTTCTCCGCAGAATCACAATCGCAACTCTTTTGAGTTTTCTGTCCGCTGTTTTTGCGGGTACTCATCGATTCTGCTATTCTGCTATGGCTTCAAGTTCGGTGGTGCTTATTCTACCTGTGAGTCGGATTCTTCTTAGCGAGTCATGCATTTTCACATGCGCACACCTTTAGGGCTTTATCGTCACTCTCGGGGCTCTTGAGCTCACCTCTCGCTCGATCGTGTCTGGCGCTGTGCGCTTGTGTTTCGCCGCGGTTTATTCACTGTTCCTTGGGTTCGGTTTGGCCATAGGCGCAGAGGCTTACCAGAAGATGTCGGGCAAAGGCATCATTGGCTCCCAGGATTACTCTTGCCAACTAAGCCATGATCCGAACGGACCATGGTGGCAAAGGACTCCAGGTCTGTTTTGGGGTAAGAATGCGCATAATTCTTTTTGCACAGTGGGACTCATAGAAACACATCCTTTCAGCATTTTTGACCGTGCCGATGTTTTCACTGTTTCTCAGTTTGCGCAATCAATCTCCATGGAATCGGAAAGAACTTGTAAGTTGATGTCTTTAGTTTCCTCAGAGCTCTCGGGAACGCTGAGGATTTTGTTTGAAGCTTTTCTCTATCATCATATCCTGTATTGGATGGGTCACAAACCATTTTACCGGTACAAAGTTCATCAATCAAAACGACATCAGCGCCGCTGTTGGGTAATGCCCTCTGCATTCGAACACCAGAACGATGCTCACGATTCCCCATTTTAGTGCTTTTGCCGTTGGATTGATATCAAACATCTATGGTCGATTCTTCGGCGGTAATGCTTTTGTGGTTATGGTACGAGGAATTCAGCGGATTTCCTGCATTGCCGGTATTCACTTGGCATATAGATCACTGGGATTCTGTTCCAAGTCCCATCCGGCCTGTCCAATGGCGGACTTCTCCAATTTGCATCCCAGCAATCCGCAGGAGTATCTAACTCGTATCTTTCTGGATTCCAGACGGCGTTGCAGCTCATTTCAGTGGCAATCGGGCTAACTGTTGGTCTCAGTATTTCGCTTGTCGTTGTACACCCTATCCAATCCAGGAAGCGTGCCGCCGGAATTTTCAGTCTATAATATAATATACTTTTTATTTGTTCCGGAAACGGTTTGGACCTAACTTCCTTGACCATAGATTTTTTTTTATATCACCTATAGACATCATACGCATTTTTGTGCCCGTCCCGTTTCCCCACCACTTTGCATATCTCCTGTCCGTGTACAGTTTACTCCGTGTTTCACTCTCCATTTTGTTACATTAAATGCGGGGTCTGCACCCATCAGCATAGAACATAGGACATTATTTGTACCAATATTTACGCTTGTGTTTAGACATGTCATAAAAATACAGCGAAATTGATAGCAAGCGACAAGAAAGCGACAGATAGCCGTGTCCGATATGAAGCGATATAGAATATGGAGGAAATCTCTAAAAATTATGACCTGGATGCTTTACCTTTGGTTTTGCGATTCGCGGGCAGCTTTTTCCCGTTTTCATCCCGGCCAAGTAAAGGGTTCAGAAGACCTTCGTTATGCAGGGAAGTGAAAAATTCACGGAGAAATGGCTCGTAATCGTGGGTGCGCTTCACATGATCAGTCTGAGTAGTAGAAAATATCAGTACGATAAACTCGTATCAAGGAAAATGCACTGACATGTTCTCGAATAGACTTTGTGATTTCATCCTCGACGGCAATTTTGGCAGGCATTGCGGCTCTTGCGCAAGTTTCCCATGCACCAATGAGGTTCCGGACAGGCAGATCAAGAATAGCCATCTCTTTCTCCATTTTTCGCGAGCCAAGACTTTGCGAGAACAATGGGCCGGGAGTATCCGGCTGTACTGAGGTCGCGAAAGATTCCGAAGACGCCGCCAAGAGGGCTGAATCGACCTAAGATAATGGAACATGACGTTTAAAAATGCAAAGAGCCATTTGAGAAATCATTATACCAGATTCGACCATCCACCAGGATAAGCCTCATCCAATCTCCGCTCCAATGCTTTCTTCTCTCGTTTCAAAAGCTCCAATTCGTCGCTGGCAGCTTGATAATGATCATCAACGAGCGCAAGGAGGTTGAATCTGATGTCACCGCCGTCTGCGCCGCCACCGTATTTACGCATTTTCATCTTGATAACAGGTCGCACGATATCCATCCAACCCCGTGTAGATGTCGGATCTTCCAACTCTCCAACCTCGAGTGGTCCACTCTTGAGTCCGTCCTAGATTTGATCAACCTGGATCAATTCCTGAACAGTGCAAATACGAGATGAGACGTGCCAACTCCCAGACCTTCCCAAAAGCCGGAACATATCCAATAAAATGATATGATTCTTCCTGGTTTTCTACTTGGGTATTCGTTTTGGCCGGCGGTTTGCGAGTTTTCGACGTTTTCGGGGGCGGCGGTTTCGTAGTACGAGTTTTAGATTTAAGGGCATCTAAAGCCGTCGTCGCTAGTGCATTTCGCGCGCCCCGAATATCTGCTGGACTTGATCGGCTGTGAGCTGCAAACCATCTCACAGTCATTTCTAACATACCGTGCCAAAGAATTGTGGGCCCTCCGAAATACCGGCGAGTTGGATATTGCCAGCCCTTTCATCTTTAGGGATGGTCAGTGCATTGAGTTAATGTGATCTCTGAACTATCACGCACCACAGAAGACATACTCTCCGTTTCCACTCGAAAATTCTTTAGGTCCCTGCTAATGTCAATATCCGGACAGTTAAGGGCAACATTCAGGATTGCTTGCGAAGCGCATGCGTCGTCAATCAATTGATTCGCGAACCATACACGTTCAGCAGCTGGGTCCTTGAAGTCGCTGGGCCGGTGGTGGTCCTTGTGCCAGAGGAAACAGAAGAATAGTCCTCGGGGTCGAAGGTGATCGACAGCCCATGGTTCAATATCATATATTTCGACCACTTCCAGACCACTTATCCCAAGTTTGCGAGTAAGGGTGGTGAATACGCCTAAATAATGACGCTAAGCATCTCCGTCGGACAAAAGTTGCACTCCAAACTCACCCGGGTCAGACTCGATCACTGCAAACGGCCCGCCAGCAAGGTCCAATACTGGCTCATTTGGGATTTCAGAAGCACTGGGCGCGTCCTCTGCCGTGGATTGCTGTGTGACTGGTGGCTGCTGAATGTCCATCTGCCGTGTGGTCGATCATGAAGAAGCCGCGGCTGGTCAAAATTAACTTGCTGGAACTTGAGGGCCGATGCTTCGCCATCAGCGAAACCGCAGACTTACGGTAAAGTTTTACAACGGCTTTACAAGGGTCGGCACACCTGTAATATACAAAATGTTTACAGCTTAGTATACAATGTCATCTAAAGCCATATATAGCTCCATCCTTTCTGTATACATGTAATTAGCGGAAATATTTTGCTGAATCTCATTTTATACCAAAATGACACAATATCTGCGCTGTGACAATGCATCGCAGATCAGCGGAAGTTGC
>KN833073.1:63839-94947 GCA_000827315.1 Piloderma croceum F 1598 | reverse complement strand
TTGCTGTTAACAATGAGCATGAGCACTAGCAGCAACAGAAATAAAGATCAGTCATGCTGCTGCAAAGGTCCTGAAACTAAATGAGGTTAATCAGAGTGGTTAAGTGAAAAGTTAAGTGAGTTAAGCATAAGCCTTGATGACACAAGGATTCAAAGTCCGGAGAGGACTCGAGTTTGTGAAGATTTGTGATCAAAGCTGAATTCTGAGTTTCAATATTTTTTGGACAGTTAAGACTTGAAAACACTTACATAAAAAAACCAAAACTCAGTCTTAGATTCACTCTTCAATTTGCTCAGATTTGTCTACTGTGTTTTACCCTACTGTAGAATTTCAGCCCACATTTGAAATTTGCATGACACACAAATCCTTATCATCCACCAGCATCAGATTTGTACTCCTGGCATATTCTAAGTGCGCGCTTCATGCTTGTTGTTAAGAACAGTATTTCTATGAGTTCCTACTATACCTAATCCAGTTGGAGTTGTCAGAGTTGTCAGAATGTCGGAGTTCTGGACTTGGTATAGGAAGGTCATGAGAGACAATGCAGCTTCAGCTTATGTGCTGCACCCTCTCAAGACTTCCTTCATCTCAATTTATGAGGAGTTGAGAAAATTAGATTAAGGTAGGTGAGAGAGAATGTGCAAGTAGAAACCTAAGTTGATATTCAAACTGGCGAGAATACATGAAGGGCTACAGATTATATACCTGAGGATGTGGCAGAGTCCAGGGATGTCAGAACTCCGAGTGTCAGTAAAATTATCTGTGGCAGAGTATTAACCCATGAAAAGCATATGGTATGAGCCAGGTAAGTAATGACTGGATTGGAGCCAATTAATGTCTGGAGTCAGATATGAAACTATGTGGGTAAGTAAGCATGTGGGCGTGAGAGTACATAGGCATAGTATTAGTCTGTAGGCATAAAGATAGCCTGCAAGCATATTTAGATAATTGACTCATAACTCCAGTTTGGAGTTCTGAAGTATATTATATTTTGGTCTGAATTTCAGGGATGTAACACTTGTATGGTGTACATATTTGATGACAAATTTAGAATTTCTGAATGAATTTGTAACAATTGCATATCAATTCCAATATTTAAACATTACAAATTACATTGTGAATGGATTTTTGTGGCTTGCAAATTTGTCATCTGTCATGTCAATCAGCAGCCTCAAATAACACACCGGGAATACCAAGATATATTGTTGGTATTTAAATATTTTTTCTACAAAGATACCCATAAATAGCCAATTTAAAGAGCCAATCATGCTCCAAAATAATTCTGAATTTTCTTTGATATGTCAAATATTTATAATTGTATTCAACCTATGCCAAATGGTGATTTGTTTTATAGCAATCAATTTCAATGCAGAATTTTTGCTATGCAACTGGTAATTATTCTCTTGTAATGTTACATAATGGGGACGTTCAAAGTTGGTGATTACACCAGTTAAGGATCCGTGTAAGCATTTCATTTAAGCAGCCAAGCTGAGCGGATTTCGAAATGAAACTCAACAGCAAAAAATGAAATGATGTAAGCATTAGCTCAAAGTGGTCATAAGTTCAATTCTCAGTGCTCACATTATGTGAATGTTATTTATTCTCTGCAAGCATGGTCATAAATGTACATATCCTTGTCACATATTATCATGAATAACTTTATTATACATTTTATGTTAATTTGTACTTTTTTTCTGATGGTCCTAAGAGTATATTTGAAATAATTATATATATATTAATTATCAAGTTAAATAGTACTTTTGCGGGGCATGACCATACTTGCAGAGAATAAATAACATTTGCATAACCGAGAATCGAACTTATGACCGCTGTGAATTTGATAAACTGTTTTGCAACAGTAAATCACAGGCTAGCTGGTCCAGGAATAATGGTCAAGCTTCACCTGCTGTTCGTAGGTAGGGAGGTTTGTTAAGGATGTAAGGTCTATCTACGTACAGACTTTAGGACAAGTGTATGTAATCTAATGCTACTGACTACAAGACTTGATGGGCTGATTTTCTTGAGTACCTTGATGTCACACAAAAATCACATTGTTGATGTGAAGGAATATGAGGAATTCCAACACAAAATGTTCTTAGAGTGGGTTAAGATGATGAGAGCAAGGTTGGAGAGCAAACACAGTAACCAGATATTGAGCTGTGCACACTAGGCACAAGACTCCAATACCAAAAAAAGACTTAGACTTCAGCTGACTGTAGCTGAATCTCAGATCAAGACGTAGTGGGTAATGTTTCGTTGTTTTTGCTAGCGCCACAGGGCCTTCTTATATACACTTTTGGTAACCTAAGATTTATCTACAGATTCATCCTTGCTAGTATGGCAATTTCAGGAACCACTGGACATGTGACTCTGATGCTACTGTGCTTTTACAGCTTGTACGAGAATCTAAATCCACTTATAGTAATATTCCTGGGTTGCACAGTCTCTGGTGCCTGATTGTACTGTGCATTCCTCTGAATTGCTAATTATACCTCCTGGTTCCCGAATCCTTGGCTCCAGTGACTGTGAGCACAGTTATGCACAGTAAATGCACAGTACATGCACAGTCATGCACAGTCATGCACAGTCATGCACAGTCCTGCACAGTCCACTCGTGCCTGATCACATGCCTAACTATTCAGCTCACGTGATTGGCTACTGGCCCCAGTCTCAGTCTTCTTTTTCCAAACCTCTCATCTCAACAGACAATTTGAGACAATGATATTCAGATATTCAAACTGAGATTATCAATGGCTTATACAAGGTAGAGTCGTAATTGATAACGTGAGGTGAGGCAGGGTAACATATTGAGAAATTGAGGAGCCAGCAAGAAATATGACACGATACCTGGGTCCATCCCTTATCTTCCCGACTTGCTTCTCCTACATTGTCAAATATTTCTGCCCTTCCTGCGCCAGCTCACCAGACTCCTCAGCTTTCTCCACTTCCTCACTCCACATCAAGTTCTGCAGTGTCTCCAAGAATGGAGGGGACCACTCGTTCTCCCAAGTACGAAGAGGGGGAAGGGCATATGCCTCCTCCAGCACTCACTGATGGAGGGTTGCCTCCTGCAATACGAGGTGAGCTGCCTCCTCATGGGCATGATACTCCGGAATGGCGATGAGGTTGGTGGGTGCCTTCTCTGGCTGAGGGGTGCGAAAGTGTGAAAAGAGGTCAGAGGCAAACTTGTAAATGACGTAGCCTCTATCACGTCGAATAGGCTCCATCAAGTGGATGAAATTAATGGGGTACTCTCCAACGGGGAGGAATGTCGAAATAGTGCTGTCCTCGAGGCGAAGCGCAAGTCCTGACCTAAGCTTGGTTTCATCTGAAGGGAGAACCCTTCTGAGGCAACCAGGCTCAGCAATGAACCAGGCGCATGGACGAGTAGGGAATCACATGTAGAACAGGCTGATGGCTTGGATCATTGAATAGTCGCCTGCTTGAAGCCCACCATTGTCCTCCTGAAGACCACTCTGGAGGAGACAGTTCCAGAGCTTCATCATGATAGGCGAAGAATGAAGGGCTACGACATTAAACGACAGTCTGAGATTGGAAGGAGTCGATACAAGAGAGTAGGTAGGTGCGGTACCGTGATCAGGTGTCAGGTCTAGGACTACTGACCTGTCGGCCAATGGGGTTGTAGGTCGTGTAGGAACGAGAGCCTGCGTAGAAGTGTCCTCTTCGTCAGGGCTGGTGAGCTTAAAGTTTAGGAAGGGATTGGTCTCAGTAGAGGTTGACATGGTGGGGGTTGTAAAAAAAGTGGGGAACGTCCCTCCTGGTTTTTAAGCTCTCCGCGGATCTATTGTGTGTCCAAATTGGTATGCTTCTTCTCTCTTCGGTTCTTTGTTTCACTGTTCCGGTTCCATCGGAGATACATGTTATCTCCATTTCGATCTTCACATGCGTAACCAAATACCTCCGTACTCCTGTTACCCTTGCTCTGGTACACATCTCCATAATTCCACAATAATTTCTACTGCCTGCCAACTTGCAGAAGGAAAACCTGTCAATACTGAGAAAACAATTTCGAAGTATGACACCGCTTGGGTTTCATTTTGAAGTCCACTTGGCTTAGCTGCTTAAATGAAATCCTTACACGGATCCTTAACCAGCATAATCACCAACTTTGAACGTCCCTAATTATGAAAAAATTTATTGAATTTCCGCACCGTTTGATTCCCGCAGTCTCAGAAAATGATAAAAAGAAAGAAAAACTCACGCGGAAACAAATGGTGATGGGCAATCCCAGCCAAACACAGAAATATTTACCTTTATTTGTACCCTGTCACAGCCACCAAAATCAGTGACCCAAAAGTTCAGGTACACTTTGTGGCTTTCACAGTCATATTCAGATGAAACTCCGAGTGAGAAGTCCATCTGAAATGTAAAAATGAATAAAATGTTCATTCCCAAATTTTAATATTACAAAAACCTTTGGTACTATAAGGGATTTTTCAGACAATTTTGCAATTCCTCTGCCAAACTTAAGGTACATTTTATGACTGACTGACTGATTTCCCAAGGTTAAGTGGGTGAGAATAATTAATTTTATTAGGATAAAGAATAATTTGTTTATGGCAGAATTTGTGCAAAAGATCTCATTATGTCCCACCAGCATGTAGCCCAGTTTATGGCTGGGCCACTGGTTCAGCCACATTGTGCACTGCCACTTCCAAATCCGGTCCGTACTGCAAACCAGGATTGCCCATCACCAAAACAAAATGGTACTCCCAGAATCGAACACGGACCCTGACGAACATAACATAATTGATACCGCGCACTTACCACTACACCATGCCATCTACATGACATGATGACCTTAACATGTACATAGCTCCCCTATCTTGGATTTTGAATCCTTGGCCCATCCACAGACATAACATGTGAGCCGGATTTGCTACCCACTACGGCAACTCTCAACCTGACTGTTATGGTATGCGGTGTGGCAAGTGCCTCGCAGTTTACATTCGGGCTGATGAATCGGGGTGTGGGTTCCTCATGGCAGAGCTAGCTACATGGTATATATGGGCTCGGATCTTACTGTACTGCTCACACCATCCGACCAATTTACTGGCGCCGCCGGGTTTCTTCTTAAAACGCCAAACACGGTCGATTTCCACTCCCAGCCAACATCTTATCTTGTTCTATCAATGACCCAAGCAAAGCTGAAGCGAAAAGACCTGTATTACTTCGACCTCGTAGTGTTTCAGGTGCGAAGTTACGTTGAGAATGTGCCAGAAAATTCCATCGACAAAAATTTGAAGGTGGAAGACACTCTTTTCAAGGTACCGAAGAATCACTTCGCGACTTCAAGTGTATTCGCTACGATTTTTACTTTACCACCTGGAGAGAATGACGTCGAAGGTACAGAAGACAAACCTTTCGTGCTCCACGGCATCAGTGAAGTTGATTTCGAGAGTCTTTTGAAGTTGATGTATCCGCCGCCTCTGTAGGTCAACGCGCTGTCAGAAACCCAATTTCAACTGATACAGAATTCTGTAATATTCAAGTACGGACGTCAAGTTGACTCAACAAGAGTGGATCTCCGTGCTGAAGTTGTGCACCATGTGGGAGTTCACTGATATCCGGAAAAGGGCAATACAAGAGTTGTCAAAAAAGGGGATGGGGACCATGGAAAAAATTAAGTGTGGAAAGACTTATGAGGTGAAGGAATGGGTGCTGGCCGGTTACGTCGAGCTACTGGAGAGAACTGAGACTATCACCAAAGAGGAGGCGGAACGCTTGGGATGGAAAACGGCAGCGAAGTTGCTTCTACTGAGGGAGCAGTATCTTTCAACCATCGCTAGCCAATATTTGGCCTTAATTGGCGAAGAATGCGACCGGTGCGCGGCGAATACTTCCTACAGGCGCAACAATTTCAGTAGAGGCTACGAAACATGTGCTCCAGAAGTCAGGACCCTACCCGATCGTAATCAGCATGACTTCAAGACAGCTGTCCAGAAGGAATTTGGCACGGGATTGTAGACCATAAGGTGGATAGTTGTGCAGGGTTGAGAATTCGGATTAGTCATGCGGAAGGAAAGGCTTTTGTACCTATAACATTGACGTATTTCGGGAAGCTTACAATTATATAAAATCGGTTCTAAAACTTGCTAAAAAATTACGCCGCGGATTCGCGTCGCCTGACCAGCTGGTGTGATGCCCATGGTCCACTGCTTATACTGCATTGCATATTAAATAGGTAATAATCATGCATTGTGACCGTCATTCAAGAACACGTCTCCGTTTAGTCGAAAATATTGCCTCTGCAGCGCATCGCCAACTCGCGATCGGAGTGCAATTTTGGTGGGGCGCAGATGCATGCATGTCTACTGCAAGAAGCGCTGACCATCATATTTGCATGAATAATAATCATCTTACCTGCAGTCTGTTCATGAGCTAGCGACATCAAGTGTGCAGTCCCATTCTTCATTGAAGGCATCATGAGGTTCTCTATCACCCTCCCGAACGGTGCTTTCGGGAAGACTGGTAAGTCGAGATACGGGATCCTGTACTTCTGATCAGTATCGATGAATATCCATCAGTCGTTCGCAACGATGGGTAGATTTGGATCGAGATCCATCAGGTCCTTGTTCCGGGAACACTCGTTGACCACACCCCACCAAAAGGCCTCTTTCAGGAAGACAAGGAGGGAGCGTTCTACTAGGATGTAAACAGGAGATGAAGACGTGAGTCGCAACCTTTGCGGTTTTATTGGCCTGGCGATGGTAGATTTGGATCGAGATACGTCTGACAGGTCCATCTCCATATACATTCCAAGAACACTCGCTGACCACATCCCACCGAAAGGCCTCTTTCGGGAAGACAAGGAGGGTGCGTTTTACTGGGGCATAAACGGGAGATGAAGACGTGAGTCGCAGCTTTGCAGATTTATTGGCCTGGTGTTGGTTTGGTTTTTGGTTTTGATTTGGGTCGGTTTGGGTGGGGAGTGGTGGTGGCATTGGGGGCGTTGGGTAGGCGGAGACAAGCGAATGTCTGGGAGCTGGATCGTGTCGTTATTGATTTGGCGATTGGGTTGAGTCGGCTGTGGGTGGTAATCGAGTATGTTAGGTTCTGCTGAGAATGTGCATTTTTGCGGTGTGCAAAGGCGAAGCAGAAAAGGAATGAAACGGAAACGGAAACGAAGCAGAGGCCGAAGATGTTATGTACTATTTACGCGTCTTTCCATCAATTTCCGACATTCTCCCTAACCGCACCAATAAAAACAAGCAAAGGAAAGGAAAGGCAGTTACTCACTCAAACACCCCAAACACACTCACACCAACACTCCAAAGGCTCTTCCAAACCTCTGCACTAACCATCTCGACGCACTGCTTGAGGGTGATGGGCGGGTTTGCGGTGGATAGGATCGAGTATGTTGCTGTGAATGATTGGGAGTGGTGTATGGGAAGAGGGAGGGGGAGCGGAGGTAGTGGGAGGAGAGAGCGGAGAGGAGGAGGGCGGGGGTTTGGTATTCGGTTGGGGGGTCTGTAGATGGGGGGTTTCTGGTGGTCGTACCTCGGTACTCATATCGACATCCTTCCCCTTCCCCTTCGCATCCACCAGCATCCACCTTTAGCCTACCCTAGCCTTCTTATACCTCGTCACGTGCGACGTGAGTTCGATTGGCATGTGCGTTCAACAACAACAACGACGACTACGTCTCTATTCACGGTTATGCTCGTACCAATGTGGCGAACGCACCAGCCCAGGCGACATCTCCACAGAAGATCATCCATAATAAGATAAAGACAAGGATAGGGATAGGGACACCCCCAAACACACCTCTAATCCCCCTACCCCAAGCGTTTTGAAGAAGGTAGTTCTTCTTTCGTGGAGGAGGGGGTTCTGCGTCGGGGGTTTAATGAGAATGGGAGAGTGAGGAGTATAAGCCCTATCAAGAAGAACGGGATGTTCCCCGGTCCAAGGTCCTGGATCTACCAGCTCTGCCGACTCCTACCACGAATGAGAAAGAGAAAAAGAACGAAAAAGGGATAAACCACCCTTACCAGCTCGCCGCAAATGAAAAACATTGAACCCCACTCATCCTTAACGACGAGCACGACCTCGAGGATGTCCGTCTCGAGGATGTCCGTGGATCAAGTCACTGGAGCTAGTCTAGTCACCTCCAAGTCCAAGTCGCCTTTTGCTCGGGAACGTCAGCCAGAGGGCGGGGGCGGGGGTGGCGAAGACGAAGATACGGTCCCTACGAATGATACGTCCACATAAACGCACTCCCCAACCCCCCGACATCCTCGTTCTCCCTCCAAGCGCCCCCTACGCATCCCGATCACAAACAGCCCTTACACCACCACCATTCCCACCACCCACACGCCCACATCATAACCACGCCCAAAAAATCGTATTCGACTTCATCGCCCACGACTCCTTTGACGCCTTCTTCTGCTGCTGCTTCTCAACCACCACTACAAGCGATACCACCACGCATATTTCACTCTAAATCGATGCATTACCCTTCTTCACCGCCCCCACAGCAGCAGCAGCCTCCGCCTGTGCCGAGGAGACCTGGGAGTGTGCAGTTGAGCAGTGGGAGTGGACTCTGAGGATACTACTACACAGCAGGAAGATTTCCAGCAACAGCGGGATCGGTTATCTGAGATGCAGCAGTAGCAGGAGGAGGAGGATGGGAAGCAGTTACAGCGGATGCATACGGCGCGTGCTAGAGATGGAGGGAGGACGCAAAGCGGTGGTGTTAAAGACGTGTTGACCGCTGAGGACGGTGGAGAGAACTTCTAACCTCTGCATTTTTTTGTTCTTTTCCTGGTCTTTCACTTTCACTCTGTGCGTGTGTTTCATTCATATTCTCATTCTGGTTATTCCGGCTCGCCGTTTTTTCTTTTTGTGTGCGTGAGGACGATCCTGTAACGCTTGCTTATTGCTGGGGACCCAACCAGGTTTTTTTTTGGGTATTACCAACTTCCCGATGATTTTTTTTAACCTGCGCGGAATGGCTATGTACAAATTTGTGTAAACTATGTACCACCCCCTTGTCCATTGCCTATAAAGATATCCTTGCTGATCTTCCCCTTTACATAAGTATCTTCATGTTCTGTTTGGTCCTGTGATGTAAAGTCTCGCGATCGGTTGTTGATAAGCTTTTCGCCTAAGCCGAGTGGAGGGGGTTCATGCTGTAACCTGCTGTTGGCGGCGGAGGGTTAGGGAAGAGGAGCTCAATTAGTGTTGACTTGGATGGGAGTTTTTGCGAAAGAGGAAGGAGGCGGCATACCATCCAGATCTCCGATCGTCGACTCCTCTCAGTGGGGAGTACAGGGACAGGGAAGAGTTGGGTTGCCACGAGGAGGGCTCCTTCACGTGCGGTGGATGCCTCAAAAAAGCATCAAAATCAAACAGATCGAGCATATTAGAAGGCTCAGGAATTGCCGGGGCTGATTTGGAAGATGATTCACAGCAGACCAGGACGAGAAAGAGATGCATAGGATAACCCCAAATGGCGCCGCAGTGATCGTCATCTTGTCTGCAAACCTTTTTACTGACGAGTTCTGTGCTTATGCTGATAGCCTTCTCCTTTGGGCATAAACTAACAGAGCGGGTTGTCTTCCCGAGTCGTCTGCTGGGCCACAGCGAATAGATGAGAAGCGAGTTCAACCGGTCGGAGATGCCCAAGAACGCGCAAGTAGTATGAGCTTGAAAAGTGTGCATGGTGTGAGTGTCAAATGATCAGCTATGTATCTTTCTGTACCGCTAGTGAAAAGAAAATGCATGTCATGGCGGTGACTGGTGCCTACTTGAGAAATATGAAGACGTCCTTGGGCGACGCTCCGAGCTCCATGAGATACGTCAAATTCCAAGCGTAATACCAGGTATCTATGTGCCATGCCAATGCACAATGCGCTCGCTTGATGATCCGCTGGCGCTCTCGAATTGAAATCGATTTGTCGGCAATTCATGCGATTTGGACAAAGGTCTGTCCAGTCAGGCGTTCGGGAAAAGCGACCCTGTCACTCCCTTCCGGTGATGAGTCTAGTTGGCGCTAAGCATTGGTTCAGCAGAACTACGAAGACTTTGTGCCGCCCGGAACTCAGAAAAGTCATGTGTCGACTCGTTCAAGAAAGACAATAGTGTGTCGCACATATGTCCTCGTACAACAGAGACCAAGCGAGAGCAAAGAAGGAGCGGGGGTGGCAAGAGCACGACCCGAAAGCTGTCAAGTTCCATGAGGAAAAGAATTGCAACGATGATCAAAGACTCGTCGACTGGCCGTCCGGATCTCGTCGGAAAGCCCTCAAGAGAATTGGTAAGGTGTATCACCCAGAAATGGTGATCTTCAACTCCCGAGGATCGCCAGTCTGAGTGCCAGTACCATGTGCCTCGACCACATTTATGCGCGTTGAAGGCATTCTCCAGCAGCTGGTTGAACAGAGCCGTTTGAGTTGGAGGATTTGTAATCGAATGGGCCAGACCGCTTTGGTTCATTTCGACACCGCGTATGATGCCTACGATGTTATTCTCGGCAATAGCATCCGAGAGACGCTTGAGCGCGAACATACCACAACCCTCACTACTGGAATAACCATCCGCAGAGGTGTTGAATGCCTTGCATTGGCCGGTTGGGCTCAAGAAATGACCGCGATCTAATCCATATTGCGACGAGCGAAGAAGAATATGTGGTGTCGACAGTGGTCGAAGGCCCACCTAATTGCTTCGCGTACGAGATACGTCCACTAAGGAATGCCGCAAGCGTACCTGCAATCACCCCAATCATTAGTCACCAAAAATGACGAGCCAATTTGAGATTTACCAGTGGAATAATAAACGTCAACTTCCTTAAATTTTGCAGTCCCTTATCACAGCACCAACCCAGCACCCGATCCCTTCCTTCCGGAACGATGGTGTGGCATCAGGAACGTACCCAGCATTCTCGAGTGCATCGTAAGTGGTAGGTAGTACCCATTGTTGGGGGTCCATACTCCGTGCTTCGCGAGGAGAGATGTTGAAAACCTGTGATCGAAGGAGGAAGGAGGATGCAGTGGAGATGAAGTTACCGGTATGGGCTTTGAGAGTGCGGGTTGATTTTGGGTCGGAGGTGTTTGTAATAATAACTTTGTATAATCGGATACTTTGAAACGGCTCTCTGGGATCTGTACACCTGATGGATTCAATGAGCTTCGAGCATTGTTTGTGGAAGTTAGAAATTATGTACCTCTGAGCATGGCTCCTGCTTCAACACACAAAAGCCCGCTATCGACCTCAGCGCCACTCGTCGAGTCGCGCCACAGCCTTTCCCGTTTGGCAGGCTGCGTCTTTCCCTTGAAGCGTCTTCCTTCCGACCCCGAGTCACCACATACGCTGATAAACTTCTTGTCCCTCAGAATGGCACCGGAAAACGAAGAGTGCTATGCCCTATATGGCGAGTATTTGGTCCCCCTTCCGCTTTATGATTATACCTGATATATTAACAGTGGTATCTGCTGAAATCGCTAGAAGCATCTTGACGAAATCATCGAATCTGTACGTGGAGATCAGACTAGATGGAGCGGCCATGCAGCACACCAGGGCGATCAAAGGACCGGTACCAAATTGGAACGAAGAGTTTCGTATGTATGTGTAATCACCTGCTTCATGGTCGACGAGATCAACGCATATGCTCCGAATCTAGATACGGAAACAACTTGTCGACCCTATCTTTGTCCATAGGAGACAAGACGCGGCCATGCGGAGACCGTCGTATAGGTTGCATCAACATTGATGTCAGCGCACTTCTGGATGCTTGCTCGGAACATGGATGTATGTACAACGGAAACTGAGGGGCTGTATATCTCACGAGGATCATATAGTTGCTGTTCTGGAAGCGAAAACAGAAGATACCGAGGCCGAAGCGCTGACTACTACAACCATTAAGATCAAACTACGAAGAATGGGTGACCACGATATCCCAAAGATCATGATGTTAGAAAAGATAGATGGCTGGCTGAGGCTTCTTTGGTCTATGAGCTTGATTGTGTTTTATTCATTCTTGTCGCGGTCGGAGTCGCAGGAACGTGATCTAGAGAATCTAGATTCCGCCGGTGTCCGACTCTGGGAGCGATTTCAGGCGCAGGGCGGATTGACTGATCTCGAGAATGCCATATCCAACCAACAAAAGGCAGTTGAGTCGACGGATGATGGACACCCATCCAAACCAGATCGTTTGTCGAACCTCGGTAATAGCCAAGAAACTCGTTTCCGACGCCTCGGCGAGTTGGCTGATCTCGAGAATGCCATCTCCAACCAACAAAAGGCAGTCGAGCTCACGGATGATGGACACTCATCCAAACCAGGTCGTCTCTCAAACCTTGGTATTAGCCAAGCAACTCGTTTCGGATGCCTCGGCGAGTTGGCTGATCTCGAGAATGCCATCTCCAACCAACAAAAGGCAGTCGAGCTCACGGATGATGGACACCCATCCAAACCAGGTCGTCTCTCAAACCTTGGTATTAGCCAAGAAACTCGTTTCAGACGCCTCGGCGAGTTGGCTGATCTCGAGAATGTCATCTCCAACCAACAAAAGGCAGTTGAGTTGACGGATGATGGACACCCAAACAAACCAATGTATTTCTTGAACCTTGGTAATAGCCAAGAAATTTGTTTCAGACACCTTGGCGAGTTGACTGATCTCGAGAATGCCATCTCCAACCAACAAAAGGCAGTTGAGTTGACGGATGATGGACACCCATCCAAACCAGGTTGTCTCTCGAACCTTGGTATTAGCCAAGCAACTCGTTTCGGACGCCTCGGTGAGTTGGCTGATCTCGAGAATGCCATCTCCAACCAACAAAAGGCAGTTGAGTTGACGGATGATGGACACCCGGACAAACCAATGTATTTCTTGAACCTTGGTAATAGCCAAGAAATTCGTTCCAGACGCCTTGGCGAGTTGGCTGATCTCGAGAATGCCATCTCCAACCAACAAAAGGCAGTTGAGCTCACGGATGATGGACACTCATCCAAACCAGGTCGTCTCTCAAACCTTGGTATTAGCCAAGAAACTCGTTTCGGACGCCTTGGCAAGTTGGCAGATCTTGAGAATGCCATCTCCAACAAACAAAAGGCAGTCGAGTTGACGGATGATGGACACCCAGACAAACCAGTTCATCTCTCAAACCTTGGTATTAGCCAAGAAACTCGTTTCAGATGCCTCGGCGAGTTGGCTGATCTTGAGAATGCCATCTCCAACCAACAAAAGGCAGTTGAGTTGACGGATGATGGACACCCAGACAAACCAGGTTGTCTCTCGAACCTTGGTATTAGCCAAGAAATTTGTTTTGGACGCCTCGGCAAGTTGGCTGATCTCGAGAATGCCATCTCCAACCAACAGAAGGCAGTTGAGTTGACAGATGATGGACACCCAGACAAACCAGGTCATCTCTCGAATTTTGGTAGTAGCCAACGAACTCGTTTCAGACGCCTTGGCAAGTTGGCTGATCTTGAGAATGCCATCTCCAACCAGCAAAAGGCAGTTGAGTTGACGGATGATGGACACCCAAACAAACCAATATATTTCTCAAACCTTGGTAATAGCCAAGCAACTTGTTTTGGACGCCTTGGCAAGTTGGCTGATCTCGAGAATGCCATCTCCAACCAACAGAAGGCAGTTGAGTTGATGGATGATGGACAACCAGACAAACCAATGTATTTCTCGAACCTTGGTAATAGCCAAGAAACTCGTTTTGGACGCCTTGGCGAGTTGGCTGATCTCGAGAATGCCATCTCCAACCAACAAAAGGCAGTTGAGTTGACGGATGATGGACACCCAGACAAACCAAAGTATTTCTCAAACCTTGGTATTAGCCAAGAAACTTGTTTTGGATGCCTTGGCGAGTTGGCTGATCTTGAGAATGCCATCTCCAACAAACAAAAGGCAGTTGAGTTGACAGATGATGGACACCCAGACAAACCAGGTCGTCTCTCAAACCTTGGTAATAGCCAACAAACCCGTTTCGGACGCCTTGGCGAGTTGGCTGATCTTGAGAATGCCATCTCCAACCAACAGAAGGCAGTTGAGCTGACGGATGATGGACACCCAGACAAACCAATGTATTTCTCGAACCTTGGTAGTAGCCAACGAACTCGTTTTGGATGCCTCGGCGAGTTGGCAGATATCAACAGTGCCATCTTTCATACAGAAATTGCTTTTGACCTTACTGATGTGGGGGATCCAGATCGATCGCTATGGCTTTTCAATCTTGGAATATGTCACCAAAGCCACTTTGTGTCTCTCAAGGACAAGTCTAATTATGTGGCCGCCATTTCTGCATTTGAAAAAGCTGCCCATTTGAACACTGCATACCCAAGTACCGCTCTTTCAGCTGCACGGAGGTGGGCAAATCTATCCCATTACTGTGACGACCATTTGTCTGCATTGCAAGGGTATCGCACAGCCCTGGAGATCTTGCCCAAGGTTGCCTGGTTAGGCTTAGATGCATTTTCCCATCACAACCAGCTGCTTGAAATAAGATCAGAGAATCTGGGCTGCCAGGCAGCAACTTGTGCTATACAGCTAGGTCATCTTGATGAAGCTGTGGTCCTTCTTGACTTGGGTAGATCAGTGTTTTGGCAACAAGCATCATCATTACGTGGTGATTTGGAGGCATTGAGGGTGGAAAATCATGACTTAGCTCAAGAGCTAGAGTCAGTGGGCAGGAAGCTGGATGCCAGAAACTTCACTGATTTGCACTTGGTTGATGACACACTGAATATGGGAGTCAACAGTAAAGAGGGCATTGGAAGGGAACGCCGCCAGTTGGTCAGCCACTGGGAGAGTCTGGTGGAAAGAGTCAGGGAGCTGTCCCAGTTCAGATATTTCTTGAAACCAATCCCATTTCATCAACTCCGCCAGGCTTGCTCAGCAGGACGAGTCATCATTATCAATGCCAGCCAATATGGAGTGGATGCCCTAATCTTTGGTGCCACTGGCCCAATTGAGCATGTGCCACTGCCAAATATTGATTTTGAATCACTTGCAAATTTTTCTAACAAGATAGTTCTTGAACGACCCATGAATGCTTCAGTCGCTCAGCAAAAGCGTTATGTTTCCCGTTCTCTGAAACCAGCACTGAGAGCAATCTGGAATGATATCATAATCAAGATCTTCAAAAAAATTCACATCCCAATCACAGACACTGCAGTTGCTCCTGCACATCGAATATGGTGGTACCCCACTGGACCTCTTACTTTTATTCCAATTCATGCTGCAGGACCCGGAGGCAGAACCCTTGATGTCAGCCAACTGGTAGTTTCCTCCTTTGTGACTACTCTTGGGTCACTTTTACAGTCACAAGAGAGAAATGGGCATCTGGCAAACAGACAACTGAAATTTCTCAGCATCAGTCAAGCCGAGACACCAGGTGACAATCCACTCCCAGAAACCATCATGGAGGTGGATAAAGTAGTTGAAGTTATCCGTTCAGCGGGTTGGCCTGGAGAGAATATTTCTAGTTTGAAAGGTTCAGAAGCAACTGTGGATTGTGTTTCACATGCCTTGGATTCTTGTTCCTGGGTCCATTTCGCCTGTCATGGGTATCAAGATTCAATATTGGGTATAAAGAGCGCATTTTCATTATATGATGGACACCTTGCACTCCACAAAATTGCATCTAAAAGGCTGTCAGCTGGACAATTTGCTTTTCTTTCAGCATGCCATGCAGCTTCTGGACTAAAGGATCTTCCAGGAGAGGCAATGCACCTTGCTGCAGGCATTCAATTTGCTGGATTTCCAAGTGTCATTGCCACCTTATGGACAATTCAGGATGAGGATGCCCCAAAGGTTGCTTATGAGACTTACAGTTATCTTCTCCGTAATGGGATTGATGGCCACAAACTGTCTGATGCAGCAACAGCCCTCAACCATGCAGTACTAGCTCTTTGAGAAGACCCAGAAGTGACTATAGATAGATGGGCTCCATTTGTTCATTTTGGGATCTGACCACCAGTTAACCTATGTCAATGTCTGTGAATATTTGTCAGATGATATGCAATTTTGTGGAAAAGGAATTTACAGTGTTGTCATCCAATTCAAGCTCATATTTCTTGTTCTCTATGCCATGCAAGCAGATTGGTGAAGGTCAGGTCTGACAATTTATTTGTAAGTTACACTCCCCCACGGATCCTGATGGAGTCAATCAGAAGTCCTGATACTCCTGATAGACTCTTGATAGACTCCTGATGGACTCCTGATAGAATCCAGATTGACTCCATGACAAGTATGTGGACTCCATCAGGAGTCTATTAGGATTTTGTAGAGACTATGTTTTTTTTACAGGATTGTAAGGCAGTAAGCTCCTTGCAGTTGAAGCAATTCAACTACCATATAGCCAACATACTATTGTAAAATTCCTTCATACCTCCCAAGTTATAGATGCCCAAGTTCAATTTTAATTATTGTAAGTCTATATTTAAATTCCTTATTTTTTGTTTATGGATAAAGAAAATTATTATTTAATTATGATATACAAAATAATTTAACAATAATAATAATTGACAGACAGTGATGCAGAGGTGAAAAGGGACTCACATCGAGACTAGGGAGTTTGGTGAAGGGATATTAGCAAATGATAATAATTAAAAGGGCAGGATGGACTTACAAATGACAAAAGTCGGAAACCAAGCCCACTGGGCTTGGTTTTGCGTGCACCATGGTATGGAGTGGGGCAATGGGGTGGCAGAGGTGGAGGTGGTGCCGGTGGTGGTGATACCGCTGCTGCTGCCGTTGTTGTAGTGGTGCTGGTGCGTCGTGATTAGCAACAAAAAAAAAAAAGGGGGGGGGGGAGGGGCGTACCTTGTCCGTTGTCACCCTCCTTGTTAATGGGCAGGGCCACAGTGTTGGTGGTGTCATCGTCGTCGTGGTAGTGGGGGTGGGGATGAGTAATATGTAATTAAAAAAATGGTGGGGGTACATACCTTGTCCACGGTTGCCCTTGTTGTTGTTGCCACCCTCGTCGTCATCGTCCTGCCTATCGTCTTTGTTGCCATTGTTGTTGTTGTTGTTGTTGTTCCAGTGGCTGTTGTTGTTGTCACCGCATTGTTGTTGGGTGGAGGTGCTGGGGTGGGGGTGGTGGTGGTGGTGGTGGTGGTGGTGGTTGCAGCTGTGGTTGGTTGATCAAGTCGTGTGGCTTATTTTGAGTGACGCGTCTTGGCCCGAGCGACCATGGGTACTTCATTCTTTATTGTTCACTGTAAATTGTGGGCAAATGGCTCAGTGGTTAAGCGTGCCGCTTTTAATCATGTGAGGTCTTGGGTTCAAATCCGGGTGGAATAATGTGCTTTTTTGGCAATAATTAATTATATTTGGGATATAACGGGATGATTGCTGGAGTCCTGGACTAGTGTCACTCCTTGTGGACTCCATCAGGACTTCATGTGGAGTTTAGCAGGATTCTTTGGCAATACAAAGTTGTCCCCACCTTGAGAGAGGTCCTGATGGAGTCCATCAGGATCCGTGGCTCAGTGTAACTTCCTCATATTGTAGCATATGCACAATATATATATTAATAGGCCATCCCAATGCAACACACTAACACACTGCTCCCAAGCCTATTTCATCAACTCCAACACATCATCATCAGCTAGGCCAGGTTGGACATGAAGCTCATGGTCACTATGAGAGATTCTGTAATGCCCGCTGATGAGTTTAGCCATTGGCTGGAGGGCAAGGTGGTAGAGTTGAAGGAGTAGGAACTTGAAGCATCGAGGAAGGAGGGTGTTAGTTGCCAGATGTGTGGTGTGGGTAGGTGGAGGACTTGGGAATGGTGTTCGACCTAAAGATAAAATAGAAACCAAAAGTAAGTAGGGAGGTGACTGATGGTACATAAATGAAACACGCACCTCTTTCATTGCACATAAAAGTGCCTCCATCCAGCCTCCAAACAACCCCCTCTCATGTGAAGTCTGTAATAAAACTGTGCCCAGCACAACCAATGTGTGATATGCCACATTGAACATCATGACCATCTCAACAGCCAAGATCAGGTTGAACTTGCGATAATATAGCCTAAATACACAAAACACATGCACAGAAAAATCAATCAATGATCATATACCCCACAAGACTCAGGGAGAGGCAAAATAGGGTTCCAAGGTGATACAGGTACAGGTGTAGGCTGTATATGCAGTTGCTTTCCACCAGTGCCAGAATTGAATAAATAGAAAAACTGATGAAAAATGGTTCTAACCCAGCCAAGTTGGGAGTCAGACCCAATGAGGATGTAGTCATAGTTGCAGTCTTCCCAGACCTGACCACCCTCTAAACATAAACCCATACAATATCTCCTGATGATCTGGTGTTGGCTTAGGCATATCACCAGTAGAAGGAGAGGAGGCATAATCAACCTCCTGCACACCATCCTCGGCTATCAGCGAGGCTTATGAGACAGCACTCAGGTGGGGCAAGAAGATGGATAAGCTTCAGGAGTAGATATAGGGTTGGAGGCAGTGTATCAGAGGTGCCATTTGTTGTTGGAACTGATAATGAAATGCAGTGTTGCCAAGTGTTGGTGCTGTGTATGGATATCATAATGGGTCAAGGCCATCAAATTAGTCCTTACATGCTGTCCTGGAAAATCTGGCAAAAGCAGTGATGACAACAAAGGTGCAAAGGACAATACAGTGCCAGCTCATCTTGAATGAGAGCATGCATACTGGATGAAATGGTCAACCAAGGGAAAGATCTTGCAGAAACCCACACTGCTGAAGAACTTCAAAGAGAGATTGCGGAGGAAGTGGAGCACCAGAGGGCTGAAATGCCTGAGTATCAAAAGGAAGTAAAAGCAGAAGCATGGCAGATCGAAGAGGAGTGCAGGATGGAAATGGAATGTGTGTGTGTGGAAGCTGTGCAGTGGATGGAGGAAGAGAGGGAGTGTGAATTGGAAGAAATATGTGCAGAGAAATTGAGAATAGAGCAAGAAGTGGAGTAAATGGAGGAATGGCATCGTAGGGAGATGGCGATTAGAGTACAGATAGCACATCATAATCAGCCCCCCAGTGTTAGGTCAGATTCTTCTGGTAACATTTGCATAATCATGTAGACATACCATAGAGTAGTATTAGATCATACATTGGTTAGAAATAACATCCCTTTGCTGTGGAACTAGCCCCACACATGTAAAGTACCTCCGTTTAGGCATCCACCTTCCCGATTTGGTATGCAAAGTCCCTACCGAGTTCTGACGAAGCGAAGCGAGAATATCATTTGTGGTTAAGTAAGCTGAGCAGAAGCGGTACATGTACATAGAGGAAAAGGACCTAAAAAACACACCTACACCTACACCTACACGAACACGAACAAGCGAAACGATCCAAAACTGAAACCGAAACCGAAAACCAAACCAAACCCCCGCACCCCATCAACACCCCACCGCACCCCCACCCCCAACAAGAACAAAAACCCGATGTCCCCCAATCCCTAACGGATGCGACGTATCATCCTCAACACTAACCGTAATAGTCCTTCCGCACCCCATACCCATATCCATACCGTACCATTTCCCTCCGCCTGCGATTATTTTCATTTTCATTCCTTTTGCTCCTGCTCCTGCCACTTGTTTTTGTTTTTGTTTTTGGCTGGGTTTTGATTTTGATTTTGATTTGGTTTGGTTTGGGTGGGGTTCTGAGGAGGAGGTGGAGGGAGCGTTGGGCGGGTTGGGGAGGCAGAGACAAGCGAATGTCTGTGAGCTGGATAGTGGCGTTGTTGATTTAGCGATTGGGTTGAGTCGGCTGTGGGTAGATCGTATCGAGTATATTAGAATCGCGATCGAGCCTGTGGTGAGTGTATTTTTTCGCGGTATGCAGAGACGAAGTAAAAGTGGGTTTAATATGAAATGCAATGAACGAAGCAGAGCCCGAAGATGTTACTGCCAGATGCGAAGTCGTCCATCAAAATGCCAATAGCGCTGGCTGTGAAGGCTTTGGATGACGATCCAATACAAAAATTTTAAAAACCGCACCTCCCTCCACCATACAAAAAGATAAGAAAACGAAGGCAGTTACTCACTCAAACACCCCAAACATACCCACCCCAACACACCAAAGGCTCTTCCAAACCTCCGCACTAACCATCTCGACGCGCTGCTCGAGGGTGATGGGTGGGTTTGCGGTGGATAGGATCGAGTATGTTGCTGTGAATGATTGGGAGTGGGTGTAGGGGGGTGAGGAGGAGCGGGAGCGGAAATAGTGAGAGGAGAGAGCCGAGAGGAGGAGGGCGGGTGTTTGATATTCGGTTGGGGGGTCGGTAGATGGGGGGATGAAGGTGGGGCGTTTCTGGTGGTTTTTTTTTGGAGTCGGGGGTGGTATACGATCAGTCGATATACAAGGCAGACGCGCAACGTACCTCGGCACTCATATCAACTTCCTTGCCCTTCCCCTTCACATCCACCTTAGACTTCTTACCAACCCTCTTCTCCTCTTTGCCCATCGTACTAAACCGAGACATCGTCTCCTGCTGCTCCCGTATCCGCTTCAAATAATTAGCATTATTGATCCTCCCTCTCTCGCGACACGCAGCACATAACTTGAATTGCTGTGTGGTTGGTACGGGAGTCTTGCATTGGGAACAGGGACGTGTGTGTTGGTGTGAACGTATTGTGTGAAGCGGGAGCTGAGAGAGGGGGGCGAGGGGTTTGGGTATGTCGCGTGTTGACTTCACCTGGGTCGGGTTCTTAGTGAAGTTTAAGACGCCTGTTCCTGGAATTTTGACCATGTCTATGGGGCGTGGATGCAGATAGCTTGTTGAATAGTGCGGTGGGGCCATTGGGAGATGTTCAAAGGTCAACTTTGAACTGAACTTCATCTTCATGTGACGAGACGCGAGGCAGCTCGTCACGTGCTTCTGATGATAGTATTGGTGTTCACACGGTATAAGGTTCGCGCCACAATCGAGTCAGAGCCAAGGAATACGCAAACCATCATGTCGTCGGCCCTGTGTGCGAACTGTGGATACACCACTGCAAACGGCATTCAGCTCCCAACCACACCTGTACCTGATCTAATACAGGGTGCCCGTGGGGTTTACGTTGCCTCGGAATCCGAAGCCCAGTTGATTAATGACACGATTTCCTCCGCGCAAGCCGATATCTCGCAACTCGATGGCGAGATTCATCGCCTACAAGCTCTTTTAGATGACTTGATACATAAACGTGACGCTCTCCAGACATACACCTATTCGCATGCGGCTCTCATAGCTCCAATCGGGCGCCTCCCGCCTGAGATTCTGTCGGAGATATTTTCGCAAAGTTGCCAGGATAAGCAGGGCTCCAGAAAGGCTCGACTCAACAAGGTGCCTTTGTTGCTTGGCAGCGTCTGCAGTAGATGGAGGACCATTGCCCTATCTACGGCGCAATTGTGGGCGTCGTTTGCGCTTACTATTGGGTCAGCGTACTTGCAATCTGATGCAATGTTGGCGGGGGCTTGGTTCGCTCGAGCGGGTACATGTCCCTTGACCATCCGCCTTGCATGTGGAGATTATGGCCGAGGTTTCTGGCAGCCACTTATGGATGTGTTCCTGCTCCATTGTGAGCGGTGGTATGACATCCACCTTGACCTACCTCCACGCATTCTGGGTTTCTTAGTACCTGCAACGAATCACCTTCCGCAACTTCACAAGCTCTGTGTCTGCGGGGACTTGATGACTCAGACCCTTGATATATTTGAATTCGCTCCTCAGCTACGCTCAGTTCAACTAGATTTGACCATCTCGTCATTTATGGTCAAGGTTCCATGGAGCCAAATAGAGTACTTTGATATGGGACGCCGTACAGTTGACGAATGCCTCGAACTATTGCGTGTAACACCGAATCTCGAGAAATGTGTTGTACGGCTTACTCATTCGCAACCACGTGATTCACATCCTCCCGTTCAACTCCTTCACCTCCGTTCCATGATCATTACTGGAGAGTCACTTCACCTCTTCGATACACTGCTGCTGCCCAAGCTTCAAGAGATTTCCATTGAACTTGTGAATAAGCGGTGGATAGCTACACAGCAGCTTATCTCCCTCCTCTCCCAGTATTCACTCGAAACGTTGTGCTTGAAGCTTGCCCATCCTCCGTCCGACGGTGACATGATTCAAATTCTGCAGACGTGTTCGTCGCTCGTGCGGCTCGATCTTCTAGGACGCACCCCCGGGTGTATGACCACCTCTTTCCTTGCACGGTTTGCACTCCACCGGGACCCAGAAAATTTGATGGTGAAGGAACTGGTCCCTATGTTACAAACCTTAACTGTCGATTACACCTCAGCACACTTTAAAATCTCTCACTTCATCGATGCTATTCAGTCGCGGGTCTCCTCGAATGACCAAGGTCTAGCTTCTGATCATATCACCAGCCTAAAGAGAGTCGAAATACGCAATATCCGGGGCAGAAGTCTCGACCAAGTCATATCGCGGTTGCGTCAGTTAGCGGAAACTGGGTTGGATATATATGTCTCGTGAAGGGATGATTTGGAGTTGTATGACATGTCACAGTAAGTACTAGTATATAGGTAGTCTGTCCGTCAAATTGACGGCCTTTTGCCCTGAACTTTAAGTTTAAGCACCGACGGTTGACTGTTACTTCTAGAATCTAGATCCAAATCTCAAGTCACATTCACAGTCCTCAGTTCTTGTCGTCTTTTATTATAACCATTGATTGTTCAACTCATTCGTCGTCTTCGTCCCTTCATTTATTCAGCTAAAACACCCCGCTACTCATCGTAGGCGCCGAGTCGCGTTGCGATACTGTTCTGTCAACCCACCAATATAAGTCTGAGTATCGCAATTTGTTTGACCTTATCCTTTGATCTGAACAGGTGCAAAATGCGTCAGGGCCGCTATGTTTTCTCAAAATCTGAAGCCCAGATGATTGGCGACACAATATCTTCTACACGAGGCCATATCTCCCAACTTTATGGCGAGTTCATTCGACTACAAGTGCTCTTGAACGGGCTCATGCGTAAACGTGACGCTCTTCAAACACTAATTTGAACACAGCTCCGATTAGGCGCCCTTCCGCTCGAGGTCCTATCAGAGATATTTTTTGCATTGCAATGCCGCAGATCACGTTTTGAAACTCTCACTCAATATGGTAGCCCTGCTGCTGAGCAGCGTCTGCATTAGATGGCGACCACACCTCAATTGTGGGCATTGTTTAAGCTTGCCCTTGGATAAGTATTCAAGTCTGATATGATATTTGTGAAGGCGTGGCTTGCTCGAGCCAGTACGTGTTCCTTACACCTTGTCAGTTCAAAGTGATTTACCGTGCACCATGCAGCCACTCGTGAATATATTTCTACTCCACTGCGAAACTGATACCAACTTATTTGGACATTTATCATTTCGCTTCAAGTTCTTCGCCAATTCCCATTGTCAACGTGGTTTTGGTACCGTCGAGTTTTGTCTGCGAACTTGTACAATTGTCAAGTATAAGTTTGTCGATCGACGAGATCATCATCCGTTCTCTCACCGATTTGCTGTCTCGTGCTACGCAATTCCACCTTCATCCAGCACTCCCGTCTCAGGCCTGGAGTTTTGCTAATGCGCTGAAGACACGGTTCGGGCAATCAAGTGGTCGCGGGGGGACCTGAAAGAGGCACGTTTTATTGCACCGAAATGCACTCGAGGCTGCTGCTACTTTCCCTTCACCCCATCCCAGTGTCAGTCAAAAAAAATCTCCCCAACGCGCCGCTAGAGGCTCGATTCCAATCAAGTCAAACTGAAGATTTGCATGAGGCAATTTCATTACACCCGAAACTGTTCTCTGCGACTGGGCCCCACCCTGATCGCACCCTCTCCCTCAACAACCTCTCGGACGCGTTACAGACGCGATTTCTGCAATTAGGTAAATGTCATGATCTGGACGAGGCGATTTCATTGTACCAAAAAATGTGCTGCTCGATCGGATCCGGAGAGAAACGCAGCAGAGACAGGATCGAGCTCTGGCGATCGGACAGACAGACAGGTTTATGACAACCAGTCTGTGTCAAGTGATTCGTATTCGGGTAATTAAAACCTTATTATTATTAGTCTAGTCCATGACGCTGCAAACTGCCTTTAAAATATTTTAACTTTCATCTTGCTAAGTACCTACAGAACCTTAAGTGATGTATCAAGTCGAAATGGATGGTCCGCTATTCACGATCGGTCAGTCCGGCAACTATGAAAGAATGCTGTTGCAGCAGAAGCGAGCATGTATTTTATACAACCACCGACTTTGTCCTGACGCCCTACCATGATACCCCGAGCGGTCAACCATATGTAGGCACAAAGCTTACAACTGAATCTCTTCATTCCACGAGGACTCTGAATAAAATCGCACTGACGACTGTACAAAATGGCTTGAACGTCAGGATCATTTTTTCCATTCGGGTCCCGGGTGATGACTCACTTCGTAAGGAAATGATATACAGTCTCATTTGGAGACCATCGAGGTTAAAATAGGTTTTATCGAATCGAATCAAAGCCCGGGTGTGCGGATGTTCGAAATTGACGCCTGGTGTCCATGAGCGTAAGCGAGTAATTCGTCACGGGCTGTTGAAGGTTGTAATAGTTTGAGAGCAAAAAAAAATCGATCTAAATTACGATTGCGTTGTCAGTAAATTCGTCAGCTAATCATCACTCGGACACGGAATCGTTGGGAAGGTCACATTACTGCCCAATCCTGTGAGGGGCCAAAGGGCCATATATGTTTGCGTGCAGCCAGAACAGACCCCGCACGCCCTAGATCGATGGTGCCATCTTTAGAACGCAATAGAAATACGTACATACCAAAAACTTCTATCACTACCCCGTACATTCCAACTCCTAGCCCGAGCCAGTTCGCCGCTCCATCTCAACTTCCTCAATCCCCGCCTCCCGAAAAATATACTCCGCACTTGCATGAACGGTTCCAATCGGGATCTTCCCTCCCCGCTCAAATTCAGTATCATAAATGAAGCGAGGGTCAGGCGTCCCAGATGTGAGCGCCACCGCGTTGGACGCATCTGAAATAGGGAGGGTAGAGAAGATGCCGGTTGAGGCTGTGGAGTGGAGGTTTAACATTAGGCGGGACATCATTGTTACACTTAAGCTGTGAGTGGTTATAAATGGGGCTGATATAAGGGGAGTTTTTTGGGGGGATGTACGTACCAGCTGGCAAGTGATGATAGACAGCCTTTGAGTAAGGGCTGCGAAAACCGTTACTATTTGGAAAATTTGGACAGGTCGGGATCACATACTTCGGCACACTGTTGGGATTACGCGGTTAGTAGGGAGTGCGGATTTGTTCCAGGAAAGTGTAGGACGTGCATAGAATGTAAGAAGATTCGCGAGGTTTGCTAGGACCATGACACTTCAACAAGTCCAGCCACCGATGTGAGACCCAGTTATCAACGAGCGACCAAGTCACTCACGCATAATAGATGGCACCTGTGAATTGTATCAATTCCGATCGGTTAGTAACGTAAAGGCTCATCCGACAACATACCATCTCGAAGGACAAGCGAAACGATATTGACTCTCCTTAGTAGCGTGAAGTCATGTCGATGTCTCCCGTTGTAGGTTTTAATAAGAGTGAGGATGAAGACCAAGGAGTCAAATGCGAGTAAAGACTCCCATGCCATCGCGATCCCTAATCATAAGTACATTATGTTAAAGATCTGAAAGATAAGTTATGTATCACCCACGTATTCCACTGTGGATGTATAAGTTATGTAGGCCGTGAGTATGTCAGAATCACATATGCACCAAGAGAACACACGTCGTTCCTGATATTTCCATATGACAACCGACAATTACAGTCGAAAACGCTCTCTGCTGTCCCACTAGCGACCACTATGCGACCATCATGATGAGACGTCAGATACATTAACACAAAGGCACGAGACTTACACTTGTCACAGATAGCAGAAGCGCTGCGAAGCCCATCAAGAATAAAAGGATACGGACAGCACGGCCGTATAATGCCCACGTGCGTAGCAGAAGTAGTACTTGGCCATGACCGTCATTGATTACAGCCGTTTTGGTTGTGAACTTGACTCACTACAGACGAAAGTTTGATTGAATACCAAAAATAATTGGTGAAAGAGGCTGTAACTTTTGCAGCTGCGACGACACCGAACGTCAATATATGGGATTCCGCGTTCTATGATTCTTGGGATTTCAAACCTCTGGTGTGGAAGAAATCTGAGACAAGCAAATATTTCGATATGATCTGAGTACGTACTTGCAAAGACATCGGGATTAAGTCAAACGCAGTCGCAAATGCATTGCCAATCACGCTGAGATATCGATTGAAGACGAAAAATATCGCAGAAGCTGATACAGGCCTCCTCCATATGTTCGATATTTCGGTTTCCAATGTTAATGCCCAATCGTAATACAAGATAGCTTTTTTTTTTTTTTTCAATCAGCAGTCTATCGTCGGTTCAAGTTACATGGGTACGCACAGATGGCAATGAAGTGTAAATACAAGACCAACGTCCTAGCATGGCGATCAGTATGTTTCAAAATCCGATAGAAAGGTACTCACGCGTCTTCCTCCACCGCGACCTTGTCCATGGCGAACTTCCAGGAAGAAAATAGTGAGGTCAATGTGGAAGGACTGAAGCGTTGGAAACCGTTATTGGCAATCGCATTCAGATTCGGTAGTACTTGCAGCGGACGTAGTTCTGGCGCAGACCGTAGATAAAGGCACGTATGGGGCATTTATCTGAAGGATTTGTGCGTTGTCGCGTATCAGCACGGACCGAAGGTACAGACACCTTCATGACGTCCATGACGCTTCAAGTTCTCAACGGTGCATGCTAAAGCCTAAGCGTTGGATTATGAAACACATCATTCCAGATACCAGTGACCATCCACCAGTGATAGTGTCCTTCAAGACATGCAAAAGCAGACTCGTCAGGACGCATTAGAACACACACGAGGCTTAGATCCCGTCAGTCAGACTCCGAAGGGGGATAAAAACGAAGATTCCCGAGCGCAGACTCGGAGTTGAACATCTTGGTCACTGGCAGTACCGCCGACCGGCCAGAGCCAAAATCGGGGCATCTCGGGTATGTATAATGCCAACGGATTTCCCGGGTTAGTTCGCCAAGCCCTGCTAGGATAGTCAAAATTGTCCCTTTATATGAATAAGGTTTGAAGGACCCAACTGAATTCCGGGCGTGTAAGTGCTCGCATGCCATAAGTATTAAAGTAAGTACAGTTTCTTGTCGTATTTTACTTTGTTTATAAGCAGTGGCTGTAATTATAGTGTCAATCTATGTCGTAATCATGATCATTTATAGCTTCGAGTGACAGTATTACGTATGGCACGGCAGACATGCCGGAAAGGATCCGAATAGAACATCTCCGTTACATATTTAAAATACATTTATTTAAAATATGCACACGTGATATACGCCATTATTTAAAATATATGTGACATTTTTTGAATATGCGGCATGGGTTATATCTGGTTATATACCAGCCACTTCTGTGCTTTTGTCCGCACCTGTTGGTTCAGGCATTTTACTTATCCTCAAAGTATTGTCCTGGAAGGGTGATCAAGGACTTCTTCAAACTGGTAGTATGGGAACCTGCACAATGTGGCCTTTGAAATCAGAAGAGAACTGTCAGCGACTAGCTGCGGGAGGGGTTGCCCTCAGGTCGTCACTGTCCGCTCAGACAAAGCTAATACCGTTCTAGATATTCTCTAAGGCTGGGATCTTAGAGTCGTGTTTGAGTGGAAAGCGGCTAGGAGGATAGACCAGCTTAAGACTGGTGTCTCCGATCGATTCAGAGCTATCTAAATACAATCTGAGATATTGTCTAAGCTAGGATAGGTAATAGGTAATCGTCCAGTCGGAATGCGAGATCAATAGATAAGCAAGTAGACGGAATATCGGAAGGTAACTAGCCAATAGCAAAAGGGGAGCATAATGCGCAGCAGTGCTGCGGAACTGCGGATGTCGTCATAGTGGAGTAATACAGATCCGATAGGATTCCGAATAGATAGTAGAAGAAAGATGAAGTCATGAAGATAGATAAGGTCAGATGATAGAAAACAAGTGTCACGTGGTTAGTGACGCGAGAATAAAAAGATTCATGACATTACCCTCCGATCAAGGCGAGCGTCTCGATTGACTGAATCATAGGAAGATACTGTGTTGTTGTTACTGATATGTGGTTTTCGGTAGGCGGTTTCGTCCTCGTAATAGCGTGTCAATCAGCTATTATAGTTTGTGAGAGCACCACGGAGGGGGTGTGTTAAAGGGTAACTCTCGGCAGACATGGCCTTTTGTATTCCATTCGTTCGAGCTTGAACGGAATCAGCGAGGTTCATTACGCTGGAGCAGCTTCCATAGAAGGTGTTTTATGCATGACCGTGCATCTCAAACGGGGTAGTAAGCGTTCCAAGCTGTAGTTTTAGGTCAAGTTGCGGACTGAATTTTGCTTCTTCGATTGCGTCATCCCCAGGGCAGGGTCAGCCAGCGAGAAAGTGCGCGCGCTGTCCGAGAATAACCGTTCCCAGAAGACAGGGCTACAAGCATGCCAGGCCGTAGTTTTGCGACATTGCGGTCACGTGTTGTCGGGGTTAAGGGGATATCGCCGTTGATGGTGGTTATTTAAGGAAAAGTTTTCCTTGTTGTTTCTTCTTCTTTAACAACCATCATCCACTCGTTCGACGATGTATCCTGCTGCTCAATCTATCGTTTTGGTTAGGCGTACTTCGCGTAGGACTCGTCGTGAACGTCGTCCAATAGTCGAGAATTCAACTAATGCACATCGCTTTCGGTTCCAAATTGCGCTGCCCTTCATGGGTAATCTACCAGGCGTGCCTTTCCAAGTGAGTTCCTTTTGTTTCTTGATGTTTTCTCGATTTTATCATTCGGGAGCGTAGATTCACGATTTCGTTTTCTGGTGGGAGGAGAGTGTCGTCTTGTATGGTTATATTACTGTGTTTTCGTGTATGAGTGATGTGAGTGCGATTGCGATTTTTGTTGATTTTCCAGTTTGTTGATCCTTCCTTTGCGTAGGATACCGTCATTGCTCGTATCAATAGGCATGGGTATTATGCGTGTCGACCGGGGGCGATCGTTCTTCTTCCTACTTCGGCGTTGAATAGTCTTGTCCCTTAAACGGATTGTTTAATAAGACCATGAATTTTCGCCTCGGTGAAATCTGCAGTTGTGAATTTTGCAGAAAGACCAATGCATGTTAGCATGTTCTTGCTTGATAGGATTGAAACGACGAGGTGGGGGTCGAGGAGGAGAAGGAGGTGCATTTTCATCTGGGATGTTCCAATCCTCGATAGGAATAGCACTCCATGTGATTTCGGGTATCTCATTTTCAATAGGGTGAAATTGAAGTGAAGGAATGGGGACTACTTCTGGTTCAGGAGTAGGTGTTGATTCTTGAAAATTAGGGATAGTGTTTATTCTGAGGGTCCAGCCGTCAGGATTGATCTTTCCATTGATCCATTGCTCAGTGGTGGATTGAATGGTATCATTTTCTGGAATAGGTACGAAAGTGAAGTTGTTCATGTTGGTTTGTCGTGGCGAAGCAGGATGAGACTTATGAAAGTCATTGACTGCTCGATCGGCGTGAGTCAAATTGCGAAGGGGTTCCCAAGTCCATTCGTGACGTTCAGGGTATCCTTTCCATTTGACTAGGTATTGTAGACGATTGCGACTTAATCGCGAGTCCATGATTTCTTCGACTTCGTACTCCTCGTGTTCATCCACGATCTCTGGGGGAGGTCGGGGGGGTTGTTTTTGTGAGTTATAGGTGGGTTTGACATAGGGAGTTAGGAATATTTTGTTGATAACGGGCCATATACTCCTCCAGGTCTTTGGGAGTTCTAGCTTGTAAGCGGCTTTGCCAATCTTCTTGATTATTTTGAAAGGTCCATATCGCTTGTCGTCGAGTTTCTTTGAAGGTCTGTCGGTAGTGATGTTGTATCCTTCAAGCCAAACCTTATCTCCAGGTTTGTATTCTCGAGAGGGTTCTCGTTTGCGATCATAGTACGTTTTCATTTGTTCGGCGGCTAGGCGCAGTGCGGCTTTGGTTTCTTCCCATACTTTTGACATTTCTTCGGCAAATTCAGCAGTGCTCTGGCTCTTCACTTCTCTTCGTAGGTTCGTTCCTTTGTTAGGGTGGCGTCCGTAGTTGACGTAGAAGGGAGAGTGTCCAGTAGAGGTCTGAATTTTGTCGTTATAGGAGAATTCTGCGCAGGCGAGCCATTCTTTCCAATCCGTCTGTCGGTGATTTATGAACAATCGGAGATATTGTTCGATCTCCTGATTCATTCGTTCAGTTTGTCCATCTGTTTGAGGATGATATGCGGTAGAGGGGTTCGTCTGTATTCCAATGATTCGGTAAAGGTCCTTTGTGAATTGGTTGATGAACTGTGGTCCTTGATCACTGATGATCTTTCGAGGTAATCCAAATCTACTCCAGACTCGGTCTCGATAGATCTTGGCAGTCTCGACAGCGTTGAGCGTATCACGTATTGGGGTAAGGAGAATCATTTTGGAAAATCGGTCAACGATGACCAATATTGCATTATATCCTGAGGATTCAGGTAACGGTCCGATGATGTCAATTGAAATATGTTCCCAAGGTTGAGAGGGTATTTCGTGAGGGTGTAGCGGGGCATGGGGTTTGTTTCTATGAACTCGAGTGCGTTGGCAGATTTCGCATCCATTGACGTATTGTCGAATATTCGCTTGTATGCGAGGCCACCAATATTCTCGTGTGATGAGTTCATGGGTTTTGTATCGTCCTGGATGTCCAGCAGCGATTGAATCGTGATGTAGTCGAATTATGTCTTCACGCAGCGAAGTTGTGGGGGGAATATATATGCGGTGTTTGTAAGTGATGAGTCCATGGCCGTGGTCTTTCCAATCGGGGTCGTTAGTTTCTAAGCCAATTTGGGCACTTTTATTGTATTGATGGCGTCGGAAGTGAGAAAGTCGCTCTCTCACTGCTTCAGGGAAAGCTTCCAGTATTAACTCGGCATTCTGAAGGTTGAGATAAAGAGAACGAAAATGATGCTCAGGGAGCAAAACGGTGTTTTCGTTGTCTTTCTCCCCCTTGTCAAGATCTGGCGGTCTCGACAGGAAGTCAGGTTTTATGTTTGAAGTTCCGGGTTTATGA
>KN833073.1:14741-54092 GCA_000827315.1 Piloderma croceum F 1598 | reverse complement strand
CTGGCCAAATTAAGTAATTTAAACTATAAATAAACCAATCCTGATTGGCTAGCTGGTATTCAAAAAATAACTCATCCTCTGATTGGCTGATGCAGTACATCCATCAAATAGCTCATCTTCTGATTGGCTGATGTGATACATCCATCAAATTCCTGAGCATCTGATTGGTTGTTAGGTAGCAACCGAGTTTGAGAAACCTGTGCTATTTTTAGAAGAGCCTTTGTTTGTCCATTTGTTTGTAAAAGGCTGAGCAGGTGACTTGTGACAAAATTGTGACTATAAGCACAGGTAAACTGTGGCTTAGGAGTTGAATTCCAAATGAGGAAAATTAGCCACATGGCGCTAGTGATGCACTGATAACGTCAGGATGTTTCCTTCTTGTGCTCATCATACAGCATTGCTCACTATATCCAGCTTCTGCATGTCTGCTTTAGTCAATTCCCTTTCCTTTTCAAGCGTAGCTTCTATTCCCTCTCTAGATTCTTTCCCTCTGCCTCCGACACTCTCTCTTCTCTTGAGTACAAAACTTTCAAGCACGCTATCCTTCCTTCCCTCATCAACTCCTGCATTTGCAAACAATTGGGCACTCCCCACATTTCTATCTCTTTTGCACCCAATTGTTGATCTTGTGAAAGTCTCTCCTCATTTTTCGAGGATACCAAATATACCAAAAAAAAAACCATTGACACCTGCTCTCCCCACATTTGATTCTAGCGGATTCATTTACGAACCCCTTGTTCATATCCAAGGGTATGTCAGTCCCAAATGTGCAGACTATTTTATCTGGGAGTTTGGAGCTTTTAAAGAGGGTTCGAAAGTTATTGTGGGTGATGATTTGGTATTCACTATGAGACCCATAAAGGGTGATTTTTGTCATAGATGTGGTGATTTTTGCATTTCACTCTGCTACATGGTGATTTGATTCTACCTAGCTTCCTGTGAGATAAATTTTACCTGAAATTTCAACCTCTCAAAAGTTGATTTTCTTTCCCTTGCCAGACCTTGTCACCAATCACCATATTAAACTCAGATCCTGATGAAAACTGTTTTTTTTTTCTCAAGGGCTGATGAAATAAATAAATAGATTATTGTTACACTTACGGAAAGGGGAAATAGAATTATTTTTATGACTTAAATCATTTATGTAGGATTCCAACAAGTTGAGAAATAGTGTTGTCACAATCATGACTGATATTTTATTTTATTTCATTTTAAAAAACCAAGAATTATGGTATCATTAAAATTGCTAAAATCATGAAAATATTTATGGAGATAGAACACATCAAAACACGGGGGGCCATGTTTTGGGTCAAAAGAATTGGATTGTATTTCCCACACTATAGAACAGTCACAACTTTAATTGTTTTGATCAAAGTGGTGACTGTAGTGTGGGAAATACACATCCAATTCTTTTGACCCAAAATATGACCCCCTGTGTTTTGATGTGTTCTATCTCCATCAATATTTTCATGATTTTAGCAATTTTAATGATACCATAAGTCAGGTAAAGTGACACAAATTATGGATTTTGACAAGTCCAATTGAGCTTGCCCTAAACCAATCTAACACAATTGTGGTTCATCACATGGATATATAGCCATAATTGTCCTTGTTTGTTAATGTTAGATTAGTGGAATGGTAAAGAGTGCATGTTGATTAAAAGATCATGTGATTTGGTAATAAGATGGTGAGGTCTTGGGTTTAAACCTGGTTGGTGACATTTTTATATTTTATGCTTATCTGAACAAATTAAATAAATAGATAAATAATTTTAAACCCTTATTAAGCACATGGTGAATTGGTATTTGACAGGTTGAATATCTCCAAGAATTCTCGGTTGAATTTCAACTTATATTCACTTATATTCTGCCTATATTCCACTCTTTACAGGTGTAATTTCACTCAAATTCCCATGTCAAATTTCACCCTGTTGCAGTCTCTCAGTGATTGGTGAGGATTACCAGAGTGGTAGGGGTAGGGTGTAACTATGTTAAGTTTGGGGTTGAGACATTAGGAAGCTCAGTCAAGGACAAAATTCCTGTGAAAAGGATGATCGTCTCCTTCTCCCCGGACATCTTCTGCCTTACTTGCATTCAACACCTCAAGTGTTTCCTCTTTCATAGGTTCCTGAAGTTGATGAAGGGCTTTGCTGATGAGGACAGGGTTTTGGATGGGTTTGATGTGGAGAGGCAAAGGGGATTGTCAGTGCACTATGGGCAAATGATTTGCAATATGTTTGGGAGTATAGATTGGGAGTAATCACAGGAAAGTGTTTTTCCTCCCTTCTGCTTTTCCCCTTGGACTTCAATCCATTTGTATGCCAATTTTCTCTATTAACTTCTCCTGCTTTCCTAGTGAATCTTTCTCCTTGCTACTCATCCTGCTTTTACATTGCTATTTTGTTTTGTCCTGTCACAGTTTATATAAAATCGTGAAATTTGTAATTTCATAAAAAAACTGTGAGAAGTGTTTAGCCCAAAATTTACTAAAAACCAGTCATCACATCCGAAGTCTGTTTAATGATTTTTATCCATGTTCTACTATGCAACACATACATAGTATGACACCAAGGGGTCACATGTTGGCCCAAAATAATTGGACCAGACTGTGGCAACACTAGTATGGTATACCCAAAGTTGGGCTCAGCAGGCCGATCTCCAGGTGGGATATTACAATTGTGTCAGCAATTATTTTCTAATCAGACTGTCACTACTACTACAGTCTTTTCTCACTGCTTTGTGTATGGATATGAATCCCTGTACCACCTTTTCCTTCCAAACTATTGATGGTGGCTCAAACTCTCATAGACCCCAATATGCTGGTCTCAAAGCTGTGAGTTTAATGCTGCAAGCTTTTTAGAGTGACATATTCAACTGATACTGGACAGAATCTGGACATTCAATACACTGTTGGTGCTGTACAGGGTGTTCCCATTACATTCATTTCTGTTGGCCCTAACAACAGAGATGGTTTTAAGCGCCACCTGGATTTTGCCCAGTACCTGCTCTCCATGCCTCAACCTCCTCAAGTTGTGACCACATCATATGGATTTGATGAGAGCAATGTTGATCCTCGCTTTGCAGTAAATTTGTGCAATGCTTAAATGCAACTCAGTACTCATGGTGTCTTCTTAGTATGACAGTAGTTCTATCTGTTTGGAGCTAAACATTTATGTTATCTCTCTAGATCTTTGCATCAGGTGATGGAGGTGTTGGCAGAGGTCAGTCTGAGTCTTGCGGTGCCTTTATGTGAGTATGCAGAACCTACAGTGGTAAGTATTATAATCCTGACCCACTCCACAGTGCGACTTTCCCAAGCACATGCCCATTGTAAATATGTTTTGTAGACAAGTTGATGACATTGTTCTGACTAATAGTTCAATGACATCCATGGGTGGTACTTGAGGCATACCAGAGACTTCTGCTGGACTCTTTAGTGGAGGTTCTTCCATGATCTTCTCACATCCTTCCTACCAGGTGTCTGCTGTCAGGAATTATCTGAATAGAATTGCCCCCTCTACGCTGGTAAATTTAATCCCAATGGCTGCACCTTTCCCAACGTCACCACTCAAGCAGTAAATGTTGAACCTGTCAATGGTGGCAAGTATGAAAATGACTATGGGACGTCAGCTGCCTCCCTGATGTTTGCTAGTGTTATTGCGCTCCTCAATGATCAATGCATCACCACCAGAAATAGGCCATTGGGCTTCCTCAATCCCTTGCTATATGCCAACCCCAGCATATTAAATGATATTACAAGTGATAGTAACCCTAACAGATTCTCATCTATTGACAGCTGGGACCCTGTCACAGGTCTTGGAACACCCAATTACACAACTCTCAGGAGGGTGGTGGGAGTGGGAGGATAGCTGTAAAGAGGGGGTGAATTTTGACTTGTACCCTGGTTAAGTACATTGAAATAAAAGACCCATGAGTGGATATCTGTCACAGCTATGATTGCTTACCTTGAGGTGATTCCACCGTGAGAAGTACAGACCTTGGTTACATGTCAAATCTCCAGCTTAATGCACACAACCTAGGAATAGGAAACAGATAGGCACATTGTCAGATGGACAATTTTTCAGAATGACAAAAGCACCAAGTCATTGTGTGTCAGGCTGTAACCAGCACACTATCATGATTATCACCAGAGGCTGCAAGTGTACTAAATCTGCCAGACCAGTCCTAACTAATGGACATGGTACTACTGAAACCATATGATTGATTGTGGAATGAAGACCAGATGCACTTACACTGCTCAAAGATGCAGAATGTGGTGAGCAAGATGCCTGTGTATTCACCCTTTGCCATTTCACTGTGCAGCCTCAGCATTAAATAATCCACTGAATTCCAGTGGCCACATTAGCTCTCACTAAGACATAAGAAAAAGGCATATTTGACCAGTCAAACAGGGACTCTAATCTGCCACATTCAAATTTGCACCACTGCCAAAGGCTTGACCATAGCCACTTCTGGCATGAACTCCTGCAGTACTATTTCTGTGTTATCTGGGTATACATCAGTGTGGATGAGAAGGGCCAGGTTGTATGTAACCTTTTGCATTTTTATTACAAAAAATATCTCAATGAACTTATTTTATTGGGTCAAGTCTGAGTTGCTAGTCACATGACCATGCAAGACAATCTTTGAGCCTAGTATCATCAATGTACCCATCAAACCTGTCAGACAATCATGTATTATATAGCAGTTTACTGAGCATAAGTTGAAAGTAAGCATGGTGAGAATGTGGTGCCCAAGGAGATAATTTTAACCGGTGCTGCTTTGTATAGTACAAATGTTGGGACAAAATTAGCCTCCTGAATGTCAGTGAAAAAGCAAGAGGAAACAATAGGCAAAACACTCTGGCATCAGATTACAACTGTTGTAATTTTATGTGAAAATATGAGACAGAAAACTCAAACACCAGAGGACACAAAGCTTTGCACTGCACTAGAAAACATGAGATATAAATCTTGTACAACAGATGATATAAACTTTTTGCATACAAGAATATCTGGAACTGAAGCAAATCGACCTGTCCTTGCTCAGAAGAAATTTGGCAATGTGTCAATAATCACCGCTTGGAATGCACATAAAGATCAGATTAACAAACTTGGTTCTGAGAGGTTATGAGTCCTTAAAAGACTCGTTCTTTTAACCCGAGGTTCTAAGCAACTGTCTGCTGCCTAACGCGAACATTGTATATTGTGGGAAAGTGTTTTACTTACCATGCGACTGTATTTTGTAGTCACCATTGACTGAGTTTCAAAACCAATGCGTATTTTTGATATAAATGGAAATCTTGTAATTCTGAAACGAAATGACCGTATAGACAAACTCACAGATAGGAATTGCTTAAATTAAATTTGTAGATACATTTTTGTATATGTAAAGAACGTAAAATAATTATTTTCATGATTTTAGGGGACCTGTAAAATATGCTACGATGAAAATCGAAAGCACAATCGAAAATGGTCGGAGTTTAAAACTCCGCCAAACGCAACAAGTCAACGTGTCTCTGACTCTCTTGTCCACTGCAAGCACGCAACCGACCACGAACAAAGTTACACAGCCCACCAGTGGGCTGTAAGGAGGATTAGGAGTGGGTAGAGAGGGGAGGGGAGTGGGTAGATAATAAAAGGAGAAGCAGGAGGGGCACTGACCTGGCAGGTGAGCACAACCACCACAACCACCCACTAGACCACCTCACCCCCCATCCCTTCTCTCAGTTTAGCATGGGAGGGGGACTGTAACCCCACAGCAACCCCCTCCACCTCTTGCAGCCCCACTGCAACCTGAAACTGAGCCACAGCAGCTTGTTTCGGTTTTTTTTGGCCCACCAGCTCCGTGCCTTGCGTTTTGCGAATACACCACCCCACCACCACCACTACCTCGTACACACCATTGCACCACACCTGCACACCATCCTCTGTCGCTGTTTTATGCAGCGCGCCCTAAATCGAGCCACAACGGCTCGGTTTCGGGTTTTAGCCCAACCCCCCTCTCTGGCTCCCGTTTCACGAGCGCACAGCTCCACCACCACCACCTCCTTATACACACTACCACACCACCCCTATGCACCATCCCCCATTGCCGTTTCACACAGGGCACCCTAAACCGAGCCACAACAGCTCGGTTTCAGGTTTTGGCCCAAAACCACCCTCCCTGCCTCGCGTTTTGCGAGTGCACAGCCCCACCACCGCCGCCACCTCATACACACCACCACACCACCCCTCTGCACGATCCCCCTTCGCCATTTTGTACGGTGCACCTGAAATCGAGCCACGACGGCTCGGTTTTGACTTTTTAGCCCAAACCCCCTCTCCTGCCTCGCGTTTGCAAACGCAATGCCCCACTACCACCACCCCCTCGTCCGCACCATTGCACCACCTCCCCTCACCGCTCTTCACCCCCATTTCCGATGGCGTGCCTGAAATCGAGCCCTAGTGGCTCGATTTTGGATTTTGGGCCCTCAGCCCCCTCTCCCACCTCGCATTTGTGAATGTAATGCCCCACTGCCACCACCACCTCATCAGCACCACTGCACCACCTCCCTCCACCGCTCTCCATCCCCATTTCCGATGGTGTGCCCGAAATTGAGCCCCAGTGGCTTGGTTTCACGTTCTTGGCCCTTAATTAATTATTAATTAATGCTTTTTCTCAGTTATAGTCTGGCTGAGCTATATTGGTTCAGCAATTCAGTGTTATAATTATTACTTAGTGCTTCATGTCAATACTGTGTAGGTAGTATACAAAAATAACCAATATTTCTTGTCTGGTGAACTTATAAAGTTTTTCAGTGCGGCTGCACATCACATGACCAAATACAACCCGCCTACAACTTTGTTCACCATCTGAAACTCTGGTCCACAAGTGGCAGTGTTCTTTCCTCCTTGCATCCTCCCATCATCATCCCCAAATGAACTTCTACTACATCTTTCTACTGCTCCTGGTGGTTCTCTCAGCCTACTGTACAATTTCGAATGATTCGTCACCACGTGACTTTTTTTGATTCTTCCGATAAATCTCCAAAAACCGCTAAAATCAAGATAAAATTATTGCTGGTGTCAGTGCAAATCAGCTGTGACGTGTGACTGATGAATCATTCCAAATTGTACAGTACTCTGAGAGTCCTCAACAAGGTGAGCCTCCTGATTCTCTTGACTCCACTTCAGTTGCTGTCTGCCCAAACAGTAGCTCTGACCCTTTGGGTTTTTTAGCTCCTGTCTTTCCCCGGAGTTGGGTGTTTGGGTCTGTTCTTCCTCAGAACATGGTCCTGCCTCAGAATGAGGTGCCCAATAGTTGGGTGTTTGGATCTGTCCTACCTCAGAATGAGGTCTTTGGATCAGTGCTCCAAAATGGAGTGTTTAAACTTGTCTTGCCTCAGAATGGGGTGTTTGAAGTTGTTCTGTCAGAGATGAACAAAACTGTTTTTATGTCTCAAAATAAGATGTTCAATAATGTAACTGTCAACTGTCAATTGTTCAATAGAGTGAAAAATACTGTGAATTCTCTGTTGAATATTGCAGATAAAAGTATGGGATTTTTTATCTCAACTGTGATACATGGTGCAGAAAAATTGGCTTGAACAATTCGAATTTCATTGGAATGTCTTCAGCACATTTTGAAGATGTATACATGGTCTTGGTCTGAGAATCAGGCTTCAATTCAATTTGAATGCAGACTTATTGGATTAATGCTCAAGCAGTCTTTTTTCAGAAAACATGACTTTGCTGCTTGTGTACATCAAATTTATCATAACTATCAGAACCGGTGTTTTTGGCAATTGAAAAAATATTCAAAATATTCTCACACTCAAATAAAAGAGGAGTGCTCTGACAAATCAACTAGATGTCATTTTTATGGTGGTGGAAAAGCTCTCATATTTTCATCCAATGAACTTCACACATATGCATCAGCTGACTTGAATGAGCAACAGTATCAGTTTCAACAATGTGTCAAAAAAGATAACAAGCAAAAATTACATCTTAATGATGGTGATGTACTGTGCAGTATGCCTCTAAATATACTTGCACCAAAATTGACATTGAAAGCTGCAAAAGAACTTGCCAATTTATGTGACATGTATATGCCTTCCAAAATTCTACTTGGGGGAGTGGGCCATTGCTTCACATGGCATGTACGAGTCCCATCAGCTTTAATCTGTTCTTGTGTACAATAACAGAAAAAATTGGTGTTTCCACAGTAGTTGGCATCTCTATGGATAAATTAGTCTTCCTATGTTGATTTCAACTTCAAAAACAGGAGAATTTGCACAAACCATTTCCCCAACTGTAAACCAGCGGACGGGTATGCAGCAAACCCCGTCCCGAAGCATTGCAGGTTCATGTATGTAATAATCTTGGCATCCCAAATGTGCCATTGGTGTGATCTCGTCATCAGCCATCTCGTGCAGCCAACAATATCCCTGGTGTGCCTCTGATACACCCCTCTGTCTATCCTTGGGATAGAACTTGAGATGTGGACGGACCTTTGGATTTGCCATCTCCTATTGCTAGGTCAATAACAAATTAATAGTTTAATTAGGGAGAATACCTGTGTGATGATTTGCGAGAGGCTGTTGACATAATATGAATGCCTGAGAGCACCTTTGTACTTGATGGAATCCACACTGCACATCTTTTGAAGCATTGCATTCAGAGTCTGCATAGATTTCACAGATGGAACATCATCAATGTCATTGACTTGGAGAAGCCAGAGGAATAGATTGAGCTGGTGTTGGGAAAAAAACAGATTGTGGAAGGTGCATGAGAATGTCTAAAGTACATGTCTGTCATGCAAGTTAATTTTGTTTGCTAGTCCGTGATAATTTACTTACAATTTTGTCACACCAGGGAAACCATTTTGCAGACGGATCTAAGGAGTCATCCTTTCTGAGATTTCGTGCTCTTTTCAGAGGTGGCTCAGAGTTCCCAGCATGATCATCACCATCTGTGAAGAACCATTTTGTAAAGTCCATGGTGCATATGAACAAGCTCGTTTACCTGCCAAGGTAGCATATGGCACCTTGTATTTGTCAACTTCTGACTGCTCAGCACCTTCGTCTGCAGAGTCTATGGATAGTTCATCAAACCGATCAAGTAGAGACTGTGCAATGAGCGCAACGCCTTGCTGTTCCGATGACATGGCCAGGTCAGTTCTTTCATTAGCCTCAAACAAACCCCAGCCTCCAAGTGGCAATGGGTCCAGGGGTTCGGGGCCTGGAGTATACTCAGGGTAGTTTTCTATAGCTGCATGGGACAGTCCCGCAATTGATTTTAGAAAATTACAGGTGCCACTATCAACCATCCCCAAGATTGGCAGCAGATTCATAGAGCCTGGTTGGTCAGAATGAGACTCTTGAGACCCCTCATACACGTGTTTTGCACTTTCTTCAACAAGGGTCTTATGGAATGCACTATTTTCATGCCGTGTAATTTTGCCAGATGGGTGCTTTTGGCCATCGTCACACAAGGTACATGTCCACCCATCTTCAAGAGGTGTCCAGTCTGGAGTGAGTTATTAACTGTATTCACAGGGGAAAATAAGGTACACTCACATTTTGGATCTGGTACAGGATTATTGTTTGACATTTAATTAGATGCTGAGCTATTAGTCCAAGTGTTCCAGTGTCGGAAGGGGGATGTAAAGTGCTCTGAGACATTTTATTGGAGACATGAAAAATGTCTCATAATTGATTGTCCATGTGTCTGCGCAGAAGTTGACACCTGGTTGGAATTGAAGGACTTGGTCTCATGGACAGTAGCTGAGCTCACCAAGGGTTCATATTCAAAGGACACTGATAAAATGAATGTCATTTAGAATGAATTTGAAGGTCAAAAGCGACAAGATATATGTGAGCGAAGAGATCTGACATCATTTTGGAGATTGAAAAAGTTGGTGAGCCTCGGGTTATCTGGCTGATCCGCACAGGGCTCATATCGTGGCAGTTTCAGCCACACTTCAACCGCAATTCCAAGCCCAACTCATTCTGTCGAAATTACACATGGCTATCCTAATCTGAACCACAGATCACATCTGAGCTGCAGTGTGGCTTCATCAGGCCAGTTTTAAACTGGGGACATTTGAGCTTCTGGCCGTGTACCATTCCTAATTAGGCAGGGAAACACAAAATACTGACAAAACCCAGCAGTGTGAAGTTTTAAAATGGACAGCATGGGATTCTGTGGTGACAGTGTCTTTCATACAAGCAGTCTAGAGCTTGGTAGTGTTGTTATGGTTGTGACTGATTTTTTTCAAATAAATTGATTTAGCATGAGGAATAGAACTGGTTTGAGTTAATTAGTTAATCATTAACAACTCAGGAACCAGGGCACTAAATGTTTTGTCCCCTTGAATGACCCCTCAACTTTCAGAGTCTTCTATCTTCCCAAATATTTTGGAAATATTACCAATTTCATTCCTCACACTAAATCAATTTATTTGAAAAACATCAGTTATAACCATGGCAACATTTGAGCTTGGTGCAGCACCATCATAAATTTTCCAAGAAAAGTTGTAATTATTAATAAACAATGGTCAACCATGTGTAAAAATCACATGACAAAGACATGCAATCACACTCATAGACTTTAAAATTGGGACAGAATAAGATAAAAAAGGAAAGTGTCAGGGGATGTCAAAATATAATGTGATATCAAGTTGAGGCTAGTAGAGCCTCAACAGACAGACTACCGGGCTCCTTATATAAAAATACAGGTGGCTGAATTATGATCTAAATAAGGTAGACAGCAGTCCATCAGAATTGAAAATGGGGAGGTGATCTTTATCTATGTAAGAATAACTATTAATATGACATGTGAGGCATAAGGTATGTATATGTATAGCCAGATTTTACAGATAAGTTTAAACAAGTTTAATAAAATAAAGGATATGTATATAAAAAATAGGGTCACTGTGATTAAAACAAATGTATTCTCAATGTGTGCAGTAGTTATCTGTGCCACATTTGTAATTTTTGCAATATTTCCAAGTTATGGTCTCAGATTTTATGGTGGGTATTGGGTAGCCTGGTCTATTAGACACACAAATTTGTCAAACCTGGTTTCATCATATGGAGAGAAGGGGAGTTTCACAGAATCTGAGGGGGTGAGAATATTTGATAGTGGAATAGTCTGATGATATAAATACAAGAAGAAAACTATAAAGTAAGCTATGAGAATGATTAAGCTATTGGGTCCAAGGTAGCAGGAGGGCCCTGCTGTACCATGAAGCCACTGGCCAGTGGCTAGGAAATGAGGCAAGAGGAGGAACATTCCTTAGATGACAATTCCCTCACAAGATTGTGAAAGAATCCATTTATAATTGTCAATATAAGTATTTATATGACAAAAGTCATGTTACTTTCCAAGAAATCCTAAAATAATTAGACTTGTGTAAACTATACAATACCACAATACCAAATGAAAAAGAGGCATCTACATAGTAAATTACAGGAATATGCATTTGCATAGTAACAATCAATCTATATCAGCCTCATAGTGTATAAATTCCTCCTCAGGTATTTACATCTGCACCATTTGCCAGCAATAGCCACGATATATCCCGATGACCTCCAAAGGTAGCAGCCTGCAGAGCATTGCCATATTGTCCTCCCTGTGCATTGACATCTGCACCATTCTCCAACAACAGCTTCACAATTGCCTGATGACCTTGAGATGCAGCAGCCTGCAGAGCATTGCCATAGTCTCCTCCTTGTGCATTAACATCTGCACCATTCTCTAGCAGTAACTTCAAAGTGCCCTGATGACCATCACAAGCAGCAGCCTGCAGAGCATTACCATAGCATCCTCCTTGTGTATTGACATTTGCACTCTTGTCCAGCAACAGCTTCAAAGTGTCCTGATGACCATTATATGCAGCAGCCTGCAAAGCATTGCCATAAAGTCCTCCTTGTATGTTGATATCTGCACCTTTGTCAAGCAGTAGCTTCAAGGAGTCCTGATTACCTCTACGTGCAGCAGCTTGCAGTGCATTGCTATATTGCCCTCCTTGTGCATTGACATCTGCACCCTTCTCTAGCAAGAGTTTCAGAGTGTTCAGATGACCTTCAAATGCAGCAGCTTGTAGAGCATGACCAGGCCATCCTCCTTGTGCATTGATATCTACACCCTTCTCCAGTAGCAGCTTCAAAGTGTTCTGATGACCTCTATATGCAGCAGCCTGCAACACATTGCCATAAAGTCCTCCTTGTGCATTAACCTCAGCACCATTCTCCAACAACAGCTTTAGTGTGTCCTCATGACCTCCACGTGCAGCAGCCTGCAGAGCATTGCCATAGCATCCTCCTTGTGCATTAACATCTGCACCATTCTCCAGCAACACCTTCAAAGTGTCCTGATGACCTCCATATGCAGCAGCTTGCAGAGCATTGCCATACCATCCTCCTTGTGCATTAACATCTACACCCTTCTCCAGCAGCAGCATCAAAATGTCTTGATGACCTCCAGATGCAGCAGCTTGCAGTGCATTGCTATATTGCCCTCCTTGTGCATTAACATTTGCACCTTTCTCTATTAGCAGCTGTACGATCTTGTAGTAACCTCCAAAAGCAGCTGCACTCAAAGCATTGCCTTGTTGCCCTCCTTGCATATTTACATCCACTTCTTTGTTCATCAGTAGCTGCTGTGATGCCAATTCAAATCCTTCTAATGATGTGTAGTAGAGAGGTGATGGGTTGATGTTAAGCACCCTATAAAAAAGTTGAACCCAATTGATGAACTGGGCACTTTGGGGCTGAAAGAGGTCCATAATCAAGGCTTGCACAACATCTGCCACTGTGTTGCCCTCAAGTTGACTTTTAACATGAGTGATCCAATATTTTGTTGCATAATCAATTAGTGGACATTTTAAATGTATTTCTGGTGTCAAAGAATCCATTCTATTGAATTGAAGAAGGTAGGCCAGACATGTTTGAGCAATCACAGTGTTGGCAAGTGTGCTGTTGAAGCTGTATTTTGACATTGGACCATTTTGAATTTTCTCTCCAATCAAATACTCTTTCACAGAGAAATGAGCAAGCTTGAGCTCTGTTGTTTGAATGATAAGTGTGGCTTTCTCTTTTTCTTTGATGCAAATGTTGTGATGCAGTATATCATCTGAAGTCCACATTGGACTTGAAGTGGTTATCAAACTTGAGCAAATGACTAGTATATCATATGGATCTGGCATCCTTTGATCAGGATCAAATTGAGGGTAATGGTTTGTAAAGTTCACTGCAAGTGCTTCTGCCACTTCTGCAAGTGTGACAGGACGGGCTGAGAATGCAAGCCATTGCAAGACCTTGTGAGCATCATTATGATACTCATCATCAATGTTCTGAAGGATGCGATCATATGTTTCTTCCAAGGTTTTTGGCAATGACTTCAATGCTCTTGTAAGCCCATCAGATTTGATGCACTTGTGCAGTACATCAAGCTGGCATGCAACCCATCTGAACCTGTGGAGTTATGTCAGTGTCTACAAGTCAGCTTTCAATTAAAGGCACTTTACATTCCATCAGCACCATCCATCAATGTTGCCTCAATCTGACCATGTATCTTTGTTGACCACTTCTTCAATTTGGTATCATTTCTCAGCCTCTCTTGAATGTGAGTCTGAATGTCTGCATTGACCAATGAGCTGTGAAGGTTGATTTGGGCTGAGACTAGAGGTCCTAAACAATCTTCAATGTCCCTTTCTTTGCGGCTGGTGGCAAGTATGTGCACTGCACCAAGCTTCCATTCTGTAATCTCTTGGATCAACAACAGAAGCTGTTCTCGATCCTCACATTCATCTAGAGCATCCATAATCAAATACACATGCTTGAAGCCCCCAAGCATGTCCTTTAAGGTGGTCATGAGATCTTTCATGGTTGGCTGCTGCTGACCATCAAGGTTCTGAGAGTAGAGTGCTGCCAAAAGGTCAGGGCAGGTGGAATAATGGGAAGACAATTGAGTGGTCAAAGAACAGAGGAGACTTTCACTCTCCTGCTGTTGTGTGTCTCTGAAATCAAAGTAGAAGTAAGCAAGCACAGATGATGGATCCAACCAGCAATGGCATGAAATCTCCTCAATAATTGTTGAGCTGCAGACCTTTAATCAGTGTTGTTCCATCCATGATCACATCACGTAGAATTTACCACAAGACAGATTTGCCAGACCCAGCTGTGGTCACCAGTCAGGCACTGTTGCAAGAGAAACATGTTATGAATAAAACCTACGAATTCCATGAAGCCAGATAAATGAATTGAAGCCACTTTTCCACTGCTCAAATTCCTCTCCATTGATGAACCATTCACCTGTGGTAGCTTGTCGCTTCTGGCATGCATCATTATGATTAGACGATGGGTCAGGTGCAGAAAGCCAAAGGTGGATCTTCTGCCGAAGTTCATCTGCAATAATGAATGTCATAAAGTAGTGTCGGAAAGAGATAGATACATGCATACCCGTAACATTGTCTTTTATGGATGTGTAATAGTTGTGTTGATCTCCGCCAAAATTTATGAGTGTGCTATACCGCGCGTCGACATTGTCTGTAATTTATTGGCCGTCAGCTACAGCCAAGTGGGAAGAGCTATAAACTCGACACATACACATAACATTTTCTTTACGACCTGGGATGTCGCTTGGTGTAGCCCTAGATAATAAGGGGCATAGGTTCATTCAGTACATCTTTCTAACTCAGACCTACTTACTTACCTCGGAGTGATATCTAATGCGGCCTGAATTTTCTTCAGATTATTGAGCACGTTCGCCAAGCTAGTCTCTTTGAGAGGTCCATTTCCCACATCGATGATCCTCTCCAATGCGCGTAGCTCGTTTGTACACTGCACAAGAGGACCGTCATCGTTGTTAATCAGATCTGCGATCGGCAGGGACAACGATAGGGACGTATTCGTCGAATCTCCGGCATATACTGCCATGTAGACGTTGTGGAGGACATCGTTGAAACTCCTAAGAAGCGCGATTGCTGGTTTAAGGTCCGTGGCCGTATTCTGAATGCTGCGAAGTCGATCGTAACAAGTGTTGATAAGGGACGCAGTGAGCCCATTGATGGCGATAATACTCGCTGAGTGACGGAAGTGAGCAACGAACGACAGGCCACATAGAAAATAGAGAGACAACTGACCTGCGAGATCGGGTTCTGCCATCATTGCGTTGAGGTGTTGGTCGTTCGAGGAAGAGATGATAAGACGGCGCTTATTACACAGCAACGCCCAATATATCCGTCGTCCTTGTATATATTTATGGTAAATTCAATATATATATGTTGCGCCCCCTTACTCCATTCACGAACGGCCTCGACACGTTCCCAGTACATGTCCGCATGCCGAGACGTGCATTGACTGCTTCGATGCGTATGTATATATCGGGATTGTTATGTTGGCGGGGCTGCTGAAGGCGTTAATGTAGCGGGTCAACACGCTGGGTGGATCAATACATCGACGTCCTGCAGCACTTGCCTGCCGCCGAGGTCTAAAGCGGTGTGAGTCCGAATTTGGCAAGCTCGGTTCCGTTGGATACAGTGGATGATTGTGTGAATAAGCGTATATGGGCAGAGGCGTACGGGTACGTGTTGATAGCCTCGGAGTGCCTGCACAAGGGCCGTTCAAGGTAAACAGCGTAGCAGGCACGTAGTGTGATGGAGGTAGCGGTCAGCGCGAATATCAGGGATCGTAGTGAAATTGAGGAGGGGTTGGTAGCTATTGAGGTAGACTGGGCATCGTTCCTTATCCTGAACGGCACAGTATAAAGAAGGATATTCAGCATAGCTTTGGAGCCGAATACTAATAAGACCCCTCAGTCTCCAAGCCCTCCCACCTCTCCACCTCTCAGCGGCTTGCAAGTAAACACCCTCAGCTCGTAAAGCAAACTCTTCGGCGAGTAGAGTGGCTGCAGCACCATGCACTGCATCACTGGCTGACTAAATTTTCAGTTCTGTCTCGGCCACTGAGATCTAACGCCGACCCAAGTCCTGCACCGCGTAGATAACGGGTTATCCGCTAAATCCTACAATTCAGCTACGAGCCACATCTGGGCCCATCGAGGTATAAAAGTCGTCGACCACAGAAGAACTTATCTCACCATAACATACAAATACCATCATGGCAGCCACCACAACCTGCTACACGGTTGCGCCCCTTACAACACTAAGCGTGTATTCCACCGTACCCTTGACGTCAGTCTCAGCCAAATCCTCACCAGCCCTCATTTTTCTACACTTCTGGGGAGGCTCTGCACGCACCTTCTCGAAACTCGACCCCTTGCTCTCTTCCACATACTCAGTGTTTGCTATTGATTTTCGCGGCTGGGGCTATTCCACTGGTCCACATTCGCCAGCGGCGTACTCCATCTCGAACCTCGCAGATGACGTGCAGTCGCTTGTCACTGTTCTCCCCCAGATCGCAGATACAGGTTTCGTTCTTGTCGGACACAGCATGGGTGGCAAAGTGGCTCAGCTGCTCGCAAGCCGTCGCCTGCCAGGGTTGAAAGGTGTATTCCTAATAGCCCCAGCCCCGGCAGGACCATTAATCCTACCGTCGGAGGAAATGAAGGAGCAGCAAATAAAGGCGTATAATACTCTTGAGGCAGCTGAGTTTACTGTGCGTAATGTTCTGAGCGCGGGCGGGTTAGAAGAAGAAGATGTGAAGATGTTGGTAGAGGACACCCAGCGAGGGAATGAGCGGGCGAGGAAAGCATGGCCTACTTATGGAATGGGGGAGGACTATTCAGACAATCTCCGCGATATCGATGTACCCGTTCGAATTGCGGTTGGGGCTTTGGATATAGTGGAGCCAGCTGAGAGAGTGAGGCCGGAGGTGCTGGAGAAGATCAATATTGGTAGCGATTCTAAGGATGCAAAGGCGAGTATGGTTGTCGTCGAAGGATCCGGGCATATGTTACCGCTGGAGAAACCGGAGAGGCTAGCCGAGGAGATCCGGGTGTTCTGCAATGGTCTGTGAAATGACTTAGAGTAATAAAGTGTACCATATCAATTGCAATGTAGTTCTTCATATTATATTCCTGGATACCAAAATCCATTGGCGTCCGGGTGATCCCGCGGGGTCAGTCAACTCGGGGGATCAGAACATCCATGTTGTAGACCTAGAGCTAGATGAAATTATGTCGCCTGGCCGTTGCCTGGCAGAGGTGGAATCTGTAATAACGTGCTATCAGGCAAAACCTTACCAAAACGACGGCATGAAGCTGGAGCATGATCATGGTCTCGACTCATCGTGTGGTGGTTCGGGGGTCAATGGGCCTTTAAGTTTTTGGGGTCCTGCCATGGCCAGGCCAGGCTTCATACTACACATCAATCTGTACGACTCGGACAGAACATTCAGGCTGAGTCTGAGGTGTTTATCGATCTCAGGTTTCAGCGACAAACTGCCCGATATGATCACGGTGCTGACGACTTGGAGGAGCACGAGACGCTCGATGTACATGCAAGCTTTGGCTTCTTACTACGGGCTTACAGCAACAACTCCGTAGTGTCGACGATATAACCACCACCTGTTTTCTATCATTTTAAACCCCGCGAAGTCCCCGCGATATCCCCTTCCACAAACTGCGCTCCAACTTGTCCTGTTTTGAGGCGCGACACTAAGCTTTCTAATAAGTTACCTCCGACACCTCCGTTCCAACTTCCCACATTTAATACCGGAGGACGTTTCTCTGCCGTTGCGCTTTTTGGATCACACAATCGCACCCATGTTCTCGACACGGATGCCATCGATCGTGGCTAAGATGGTTCCATCACCCTCCTGATTCCTCTGTAATTGGGTGTCCAACTTCCGAAATCGTCATTGATTAACGGATCCTGAGGTAAGTCTTCTATGCAGTCTGCCTGACCCCCTTGTACATAACAGATCGTCACTGTCTATATGGGCGAATGCGCAGGCGATCTGGACCACTTTACCCTCGTTTTGCTTTGAAGAAAGCGAGGATTGTGACTTGCACCACCATGAGGCAAGATATTTTCGTCAAGCAGATGACCCTTCACACAAACACTATCCTACTGTTTGCCGTGCGATGGCCTCATGGTTCCGCAGCGCTTGTTATTCGAACCTACTTAAATGCTCGAAATCTTGCGGATCGCCACAGAAACGCACTCTTTGTCTCTCAACTAAGAATATGTTTAAGAAACTCAGACCTACGGCGAACCAGCAAGAGCCCAGGACAAGCGCTAGCATTGGTTCTAGCGGCACCACCACACCCCCCACACCCCGATAACTTGTCCGACATTGTATTGAATAATGACGCCGATATTTCTTCGAGTGAATACGCTCGTAAACGTAGGGAGCTAATGGAACTTGCCAGAGACCTTCGTGCTTTGGGGTAGGCTATCTTGCATGGCTCTCTTCTGGTTGTAAATGCCGATTGTGACCACCCCAGCGCTGGCGGTCTGATTGATTTGCCTTCTATTGCCGTCATTGGGGGCCAGTCTGGTGAGTAGATCATACTCAACCCAGTTAACATGGACTAAAGGTGTTTTCAGCTGGAAAGAGTTCACTCGTTGAAGCGATCAGTGGGGTATGTGCAAAATATTACTCGGGTGGAATTGAACTGAAATCGCTCGGAAGATCAACGTACCAAGGGACAGTGGTACATGCACCAGGTGACGAGGCTGTTCTCCCTTGCATTCACTTAAAAATCTGACCCTTGGTCAGATGTCCCATGGAATGCTCGATGTCCAGCGCCGCGGACGCTTGGTCATGCGTTATCTCTCTCCGCTTTGAGTATGACAACAGAGGAATGGCCTTGTCTACGCCCAGAACACACGAGTTTGGCCCAGTACTTTCTGATAAGAATCAGTTCGAAATTTCGCTCCGTCGAGCGCAGGCGGCAATTCTAAATCCGCATCTTCCTCATGATAAATTCTTACGAATGACCGCCCAAGATTTACAAAACTATATACAATCGGAATCGAGTCTCAAGTTCTCAAAAAATACCGTATGTGTGGATATTTCGGACCCGGAAGCAACAGACCTTATGTTTGCAGACTTGCCCGGTATGTCGAAAGTTTTATAGTGGCATCGCGCGCTGATCTTTACCCCTCAAGGCTTGATCCAGAATGAATCCGAAGACATGATAGATTTGGTGCGCAGTCTCGTAGAATATTATATTCGGAAACCAGATACTATGATTCTCATCACTATTCCCATGAGCGGTATGTTATCGCGTGTCGGACACGGAATTTTTCACTCATATGTTCTGCTCAGATGACATGGAGAATCAGCAAGCTGTGCGACTTGCTCGCATTGCGGATCCTGAGGGAGAGCGTACCATTGGTCGGTTCTATCATATGATTCTGGATATACCACATTCAGCAACTAATCGCTTCACCGCTCAGGCGTCTTAACAAAGCCTGATACATTATCGATAGGCGCAATCAGTGCTCGCCAGAAATGGAAGCAAGTCCTGGAGGGTCGCCTTCATTCTTTGAAACATGGCTATTATTGCGTTCGCCTCCCAGATGACGACGAACGGTCCCGTAATGTTACGAGGGCCACTTCGCTACGGCTTGCTTCCGAGTTCTTCGAAAACACCTCACCCTGGAATGAAGTTGATCGCCGCCGTCTTGGAATCCCTGGTTTCATTTCCGACATCAGTAAGCTGCTCATCAGTCTCATCGAGCTTGCGTATGTGACAATTCTCCTGTAACTGGGAGGAACTGCGTCTGATCTTTCCTCCCAGTCTGCCCAAGCTGAAAGAGGATGTTAGTCGATTTCTTATCGAATGCAAAGAGGAGTTGGAAAGTCTTCCAGCTGTTATTACCAATGACCCTCACACTGAAGTACTAACTCGTGTCACCGAGTTTTGTACCGCGTTGCGTGACGCCGTATTCGGACGAAGTCATGACAGAAGTCTCGTGCACGCCGATCGCGATTATTATCGCGGCTTTGAGGCCAAAATACGTCTCACATCTCCAACGTTCATACCGGACGTAGAAGATACACGCCAAGATACAACCTCTGCTTTCGACATCACATTTAGTAATAGCCCACCGAGGAATTTGCATGATGTTCGCAAGGTCATCAAAAGGTGCGCATCATTTGAATCTGCAATTTCTAGAGATTGTGCTGATGTACTAATATTTGCGCTTACTAGTACAATTACTTGGGAGCTTCCGCACAACATTCCATTCGAAGCGAAACAGATCCTAATCAAGGAATACATTGATCGCTGGAAGCAGCCTTCGTTCTCTTGCTTCCATGGGGTTTTTGACTTCCTATTCGACTTCATCGAGAGCCTCGTTGAAACACACTTTGGGCGTTTCAAAAATCTCGAGAGACATATCAGGTGAGAATCGACTCATCGTTGCACTGAGTGGCGATATTAATACAGCAGCTAGGCTGGTTACTCGTGTCGAACTCGACGGGTACAAAAAACACTGCATCGAGGCACTCAGCAAAGCCTTGGAACTAGAGCAATTCCCTCTCTTTCCAGGAGATGTCAAAGACTTTGACTCCGCTCGAAAAAAGTGGTTGGCGCATTATAGAGCCCAGTGGCCCCGTCCCAGAGAATCAAGCTGGCCGGTGTCGAATTCTCATGCGTATACGATAGAGGAGGAAGCTTGGGAGGAAACTGATAATAGGTTTGATGATGAGCTTACTGTTATGGCAGAGGTCCGTGCATATTTTCAGGTCGCGCACAAGGTGAGTATCTCGTGCTTTCCACTGGCAGTTGTTTCGCCTAATCATGCCACTGCAGCGCATCATCCATTCTGTCCCCATGACGATTGAGCACTCGCTCAATCAACCGTTGGCCAATACTCTGCAGCAAAAGCTCCTGAAGAGTCTTTTCGCAGATTCGGACGCAACCGGTCGGATGGAGGATCTCTTGAGTGAGGAACCAGCCATCGCAAGTGCGAGGGAACGGCTAGAATCGAAGATGGCACGACTGCTGGAGATTCAAGCGAAGCTGAAAGACTTCAAGTTTTGAGGCTGGGCATCTGGTTTCGTGGATTCTGAGCAGAAGTATCATAGTCGTATACATACATGTTCTCTATTACAAAATGAATTCCAACTTCCGACTCGGACGTCATCCATATTTATCTGAATTACATATCAAAACGAAACGCCTTCAGTAGTTGCCATGAAAGTGAACTGCAAAGCACCCTCCTCGCCATCTACATCCATTCCTCCGCCCAATGCTTTATGAGCTCTCGTAGCAGCCCTTCGAGCCTTCTTTGCATCTTTCTTTAAGACCTTCCGGCTCATTGGGTTACTTCGAGATATCGAGGCAGCATCTATGGGCGCATCGTATTCCGGTACATCTTTCGAGCGTCTTAGTCGTTTTGGGGCTCTGATAGTGGGTCTTTCGGATTCGGTGGTTTGGGGGGCTGTGATTGTGGGGATTGATGGTGTCGGTGAATGAGAGCGTTTGCGGGGTATCCGAGGTGTCAAGTCGTCAGATTCCATCAGATTTCTGAAAGACGACAGCATGAACAAGTATATCACGCAAAGAGAAAGGTTCATATTTACCCATCCTCATCCATCAACTCCGGGTCCTCCTGCGCAACCTCTTCACAATCCACCATGTCTTCATCCGCACGTCCAAAAGCACCAGCATCAGCAGCCCCAAATAATCCTGCCAACTCAAATGGCTTGCCCAGCTCATTTAGAATCTGCGCCTGTCCGACTGTTTCAGCTCCAGGGGCAACCACGGACGCTCCCGTATTCGGCACGACAGATGGCACGGATGACGGGTGAATAGTAGGCGGGACCGAGAAGTAAGGGATTTTCTGGTGGTTCCAGTCTGTGAGAACTTGGCGCGCTGCACTCAGGATATCCGGGGTACCGCCCTATAATGGTGGGATGTGATTAAGAACGGGAGGAAGTGTATGTTGGTTTTAAGACATACTTTCAGTAGCCGGCCACTACTTAATGCAAACATTGTTAGGAATTCAAGCGTTGAGCCGAAGTGAGGAAGGTTATATATCTTCTGCAGTGTCTCGTGTTCCGTTCGAAAGAGTATTTCCTCGACTACGAGGCGGGTATTAGCTTTCACATCATACGAAGGACCGAAATGATGGCAATAACTCACCAACAGCAATCGGATCCTCGATATCCTCGACTTTTACAACATTCCTTAATAACACACTGCCTTTTTTCCCACCTTTCTCGTCTACATCTTCGTCCTCGTCAAACACTACACCAGGAGAATCAACAACCTTTATCCCCCGCTCGAGCTGGATTGATTGCAGATCTTTCGTATGGCCCGGTTGGGCCGCGACTGCACACACCTGAAAAGTCATTAGGCTCAAAATTTAAATACGTGAGAAAGCTATAACGTACTTTGGCTCTCTTCAGCGAATTGATCAAACTGCTCTTCCCTACATTTGGAAAGCCTACAACGCCGACTGTCACGCTCTGTGCTGCACTTGGTTTGTAAGCTTTCAGGAGACGAAGGAGGGCGGGCGCCGTCGTTGAGGACAGGTGTGTACGTTGAGCGGAAGAGGCCGAGCGGAATGGGAGGGTCGGGGTGGAGTGCCGCAGATGCCGAAGCCAAAGCTGGGCGTTTTCTCGAGGCACTAGGTCTGCAACACAGGCCAAAAAAAAACGTAAAAGTGTTAGCATTGCAGCATATTGCAGACTGTAAAATAACGCACCGATCTTGTTGAGAACAAAAACCAGTTTCTTGCCTTCGCTCTCCCGCCTTCTCACTTCTTCCTCTACTAATCGACTCCGACAACCTTCCGGATCTCGCGCATCAAGCACAAGAATAACGATATCACTCTGATCGATGACTTTGTGCAGTGTTCTGACGTAGTGTCTCCGCACCTGTTCTTTTGTCTTCTGCTGCGTCCCAGAGGATAGATCCGCGTCTGTGGTGGATTGTGATGTTGAAGCAAGCAGTGCTAATGATGACAGTGTAGGCTCTGATGCCATATGGGCATCTGTGTCTGTATGATCCTCTGCTGTGGGCTGTTAGATTGCGTTCTAATGATTAGTCGATTCGAAGGCATGGTAGGAACTGGACGAACAGTATGGGCCCATTGTTTCCCTCTATTACGAACTCGAACTTTGAGATCTGGTAATCGCGGGATGCCCGGATCCTTTTTAAGTTCTGAGATGAGGCTCTCGAGATCAATTCACCATTGTCGTGCAATACTTGTAACGAGGCGCACTTGATTTCAACTGCACTGTCGGTTTGCGGGATTCTGCTCGGGCATCAGCTCTATTAACTACGATACAAAGGCTTATGTGACTCACTATTGCTCGCCATGATTGTCGTTGAGAGGACAGCGTCTTGCAAGTAGCAACGAGGAGTATCTGAGTCAATTTGAAAAATTAGCACTGCCACATTATGTTTCACGTGACGCTGACGAGTATTTATCACTTTGCCTTGTCTGTTTCCATCTCGGACATTCCATACTGGGAGGATTGCAGTACGCGGTGGTAGGTAGCAAAAGTCCCCGACTCACCGAAGGGAGAGAGGGTTTTGTCGGATTCAAACGGTCAGGCACCTTACAAGCGAAATATCCGGCGTGAGAATTGGCTAATTTACGTGGGAATTGATGACTTTGTCAACTGTACAGTTTTCGTTTGTTTTCCACACCCCCTTCCCGTTACTGAACGGTGCTGGATTGTCCCCACTACCCTCGTAGTATACTGTACTGAGAACTAAAGAAAACCAGAATAAATAAAAAGGTCCCTAGTGGGTCACAAAAATTTCGCAACAGGAAGAAAATGAATGAACATTAAAGTTCCGGGGTGTGTGGACTGGTGCATAGTGCCGCTACATACTATTTTTATACTAAGTAATCAAAGCAGGCGTAAATTTATTCCAGTAACTGTGAACTGTCCAGTATAGCATCCGGCGCATATGCTGGGTTGTTATGCGCCGGATGCAACAAGTTGAACAACCCAGCATATGCGCCGGATGCTATGCTGGACATTATACTATCCGGTTGCATTATTGAAGATTGTAAAGAGTTCGAGTCTCCTCCGTCTTCCAAAGTAGATCGAGCCACAGTTCGACCCCTCTGACAGGTGGACGGCTCTCAGGTAGCGTTTTCCAGCAGTGATGTAACATATTCCACACTCCATCCGAAATTACTTTTTTCGCCGGCCGAGGCGGAGGCGTCCCATGAATGATATCGAGGATTACGACAGTATCGTATCTACGATGGTGATATGGTGCTTTGCCGGTCAACACTTCTAGGATGGTCATTCCAAAGGAATAAACATCGCTCCACCGGCTGAAAGGGAAGATGTTGTCGGTATCTGAGTCGGCATCGATGTCGTATTCGAGATCGTCGGAGGGTTCGAGGACTTCTGGAGGCATCCAGCGACATGGGCCGCAGACGCTGGCGTTTGTAAAGTCCGCACGGGAAACGATCAAAGAGAGACCTGCATCCATGATCTGTGGTGTACCATCGTCCCTGATCATGATATTGGACTGCGGAAAGACGTTTCAGTGTCAACGCGAACTCGGATTAATTGGATTTCGCTGCTTACGCCACGAATATCCGCGTGCACGATTCCACGATCGTGCAAATAGTTAAAGCCGCCGGCGACTTGTGCCAACTTTACGGGCCAGTGAGTCAAGCAGCAACATATTATTTGTTCGAAATAATTTACCAGTTGAAGTTTATTCGCGGATGGATTTTTTTCTATATATTGCATGATAGAACCCTCTGTGCACATGGGGAATATCAGTGCCGGGATTGGGCCAAATTGCATTGTTAACCCGATGCAAGGGATTACATTTGGATGATCGAGCTCTTGCCACTGTAAGACCAGTTTTCCAAGTTGCTGAAGAATTGAGAATAAAATAAACTTCGATACCCGGACTTTCGCTGAGACACGTACCTCCTCAAATTTAACTCGGGCTGCCTTGTCGGATTGGATACCTCGCATAGCTTTGACCGCCACCTGATCACGTGTAAGGGGGGCGAAAATCAACCAGATCAAAAACTTACAATTAGGCGAGAAGGCTTCAGTTCACATTTCCAAACATTGGATACCTCACCCAATGCGAAGTAATGCGAATCTAATTTGTGCACCTCTTCTTGAATCTCCTATATGTCGTCGAAAATGTTATTAAATTAGGGGGTCTGACCCAAAACTGCTGCTGCGGACCTGTGGATGAGATGATATGCCATCTTCCTCGATGAAAGAAGCCGTAGAATTCGTGTTGTGTAAAAATGGAAAAGAGGAAGTGAATACGCTGCCCATGTTATCCGCAGCGATGTTGGGGTCTGCCAGGGTGGAATACAACTTGCGCGTATTTATATTAACCTAAGGCTCCTATTTTCCAAACCTAGAATCTCAGCATATGGAGCGCGATGCTGAGAGATCTTGGTTCCTTGGATTCCGTTTGCTAGGAACCCCTTCATGGTCTTGAAGATGTCCCCAGCTCCAACTTCAACCCTTGAAGCTCCATTTGGCTGTGCTTATGGCAGTGATCCGTAACGCGGATCGAACCCGGAATACTCCGGAAGTGTGGAAGAACTTTGACGCTCGGAGTGCTCGACTACCCGTCTGAAGCAGTCGGCAACGTCAAACGCAGACGCCAGACGTTGACTACGAATAAGCGCCCCGAGATGGAGCGCCGGTTAAGTACCGCAATTTATCCTTTCCTATACAACAGATCGAACGAGCGCGCGCTAAAAATCTGGATGCTTAGGGCAGCCCTGATTCGCGCCTTCTGAACAGAAAGAAGAGAAGAGCTGCAGGCCCGCGTCAATCGCAAACCGACATCATCCACAACAGGGTACTCGCCCTCGAGGACCTTCTGAATCAAGATGCAACAACCCGCTCGACGATTTTACATTCCACCCCTTCCCGAACGTACATCCATGCCTCAATAGCTATTTCAATGAGGTGCGAGATTCTCTATACCCTCAAACAGGGTATCTGCTACTGCCCATTGCCGCATGCCGGAGTCCTTTCCAGACACCCAATCCCCTTGTGCAGTATGATGTGTATGTCACAAGGGACATCGTGTAACCGTATCAATGATGGTTCAATTGTGTGGCCGGTTGGTTTATAGCGAAAGCGTTGACACTTGACAACGAACACTGAATCAACAGCCCGAGTAGGCAGCAGTGAGACCAATCACTTTCAGTTCACACAGTGAAAAGAAGCGTGTCGTGATGAGGTTAGGGCTCTGGATTGATGGAATACTATCGGGCCGGGACTATTATGTAACTGCACCTTCAAGTTTAATCTGATATATCCTATCCTAGAGCTCTCAACTTCACTACCGCCTCGAGATCCACATTGGCCAATGGTAGACGGGCGCCTGGATAGATAACACCGCGATTATGCTTTAGAAAGTCCGCGATGCAGAGTGGGTTAGTGCGGACCTGGGTTCCTGATCTTAGTTCGCTGTGGCGGGTCTAACTACTAGCTGGTCTACTATCGATTAAAGTTATCCGCTCTCAGCTACACCGACGGAACACTTTACAGTGACGAATAAATTCTGTCCACACTCTTCCATGATACCAGCTGCGACAGCGGTCCTCAAAGTCTTTCACAGAGCTGGCTATTCGAGTCTGGCAGACGCCTTACATCGCTATATCAAGCCGCAGGCGCTCGTTGATTCCAATTCGCAAGCCCCTATGATCATCTCAGCTATTCCCAGGTGACATTGATCATAAGTCGACAATGTGCCTTGCTTTCGCCGATTGAGATATTCTCATATGGACGCCTTCGGGTACAAGTTACCTTGCGCAGGAACAAAGGCGAACTCAAGTAAGCAATTCTTTATCTTGTGCAACGAACCTCAGACGTTATCTGAATGATCTGCCTTTGATATATGCAGTTGTTGAATGATTAATATGGCATTCTTACGCCCATTATGCACAAACAGAAGTCAGCAGGTCGAAATGAATCAAATGATGAATCATGCATCAAGTCATGAGTTCTTACTACGATAACTCTGACTCCTTTGACGATCCGTTATAAATTAACCTAATTCTCATTACGGGCGAGCCTGTACCAACAAGAGCAATGTCGTCCAATGGATATCCTCCTTATTCCCGAGCTGGGAGCAGTCGTCAAGGGCAATCCCACAACCCTCAACGCTACGGTACTCAATCGCAACCCAACAACAATCACCGATCACTCCACGATGCTGTATGTTCTTCATCTGAGGTTATCTGGGATTCGAAGTTCAATGTCAGAAACTTCCTGATACTTTCCAGGCTGTCGGTGGTTATCACGGGCAATCCCACGACACCCAGCTGTTACCTCACCAAATAGTGCGTTGTTCGTCTGATTTTTACATCGAACTTCTAAATGACTTCATCTTTAAGGTTGCTTCCCAGAGCCAACCCTCCCCGCCCCAAGAAGGGCAACAACGGCCATGTGGTGCGGTTCGTTCGTATACCTTACAAAATTGTCAATCGCCTTTACTAGCCTCCATTATAGAACCTTACTGGTCAGGTTCGGATTTTGGACGAACCGGGACAGAATTATCGGATGTCTATTGGCGACGGCGGATTTTCTGACGTCTACAAAGGCGAATATTTCAGTGCGGTTGATGCCGGGCCAATAACAGTGAGTCACTGTCGAACGTGATTTACCCGGAGTCAAATTTAAATTGTGCAGACCTTTGTCGCAGTCAAACTATTTCGCATATCGAGGAACGGGGGTCACGGGGAACTGTGGCCAGAAAGGGTTACGAAGGTCAAAGCTTTAACTCCTTGTGGCATACGGCTCTGAAGTCTGAAATCACTTCTAGCGCATTACAAGGGAGTCGGACATATGGTTCAGTCTGAACCATTCAAACATACAGCCCTACTTTGGTTATTGTGAAGGTCTTGGCCCATCCGTTGCACTTATTTCACCGTATTGTGGTAATAGGACAATCATGACCTTCATCACCAACAATCCCCAAATCAACAAGTCTCCCCTGGTAAGGGCTGTGAATCTGATTTTAATGCAAACTTAAGTCTTCGTGCAGATCAAAGACATAGCTAAAGGCTTGAGTTATCTGCACTCAAAAAATGTCATCCACTGCGATCTTAATTGTGTACGACCTCCTCCCTGGAGTATATTCTTCGCATTGTTGATATTGTTCAAAACCAGAACAACGTACTAGTGGATGCAGCAGGGCGTGCAATCTTGACTGACTTCGGTCGCGCTAAGATAATCGGAGATGTGTTTTATAGCACCCCGTTGATGGCCGGAACAGCTCAATATATGGCTCCTGAGCTTCTTCACCCCACAGAAGAAGTGGACATAAACGAGCTATTTTCTAAACAGTCGGACGTGTATGCTTTTGGGATTCTTTCTTATGAGGTAACACATATAGTAACCAAGAAATTATAATCTCATAACATTATTCAGATATTCACGGGGGAAGAGCCATTCGCGTGCCACAATGTTCGCTTCGACTGGCAGGTTGTGCCTTTGGTCCAGAAGGGGAATAGGCCATTGTGTACTACCCACGTGCAGCGCTGCATTTCACAGGCGACGTGGGCGATGATGGAGGCTTGTTGGGCGGCCGCGCCGGAGGACAGGCCTTCGGCTGATCAGATTGTGCAGGGCTTGCACTAATTACTCATTCTCATGATGTCCACCGCTCCGCTTATGTTTCGTCCTTTTTGTGTTACCAATGGACAATCTGCCATGTATATCATCATGCCACCTCGATGTATTTGTTCCCTAGTTACTGGTATAGTGACTATATGCCTTTCCCACCATTCTATGCCCACGTACGACGGTAGCGTAGTCATATATTATGATAGGTACAAGGAGTGAACATGTAATGTTGTCGACAGATTGTTTGCCTGATTTCTACGACGGTCTTCCATGTTGTTATTGCCATGGTACAGCGGCGATTGGAGTGAGTCAAAATATCAGCTGATTGGGTGAAGATATCGTGGTCGTAGATGGGGGGGAGTATTTTGAATTTGTGACGGATCGAACGTACAGGATCATACCAAGCGAAACATCTCGGGTCTCGGTAGGGTCCTTGGCTGAGCACTCCATTACAAGGGCCCAAACTAGATCCGCCAGGGACTGCGAGCCGTACCATACATGTTGCAAGCACTCTCCTTTGCGATGCACCTCACCCTGCAGAGCTCCTTGGTGATACAGTGCAAAGCTGAAAGAGTACATGACCTACGTCTAGAGGCTCGCAGTAACTATCGCAGGATTTTTGGGTATGCCGCCACTGTGTTAATACAGGTTTTTTCTGTCTATGGCCATTGCTGTGTGATTCCGGTCAATCCATAATCCTAGGTCATCGACACCTTTCAGTCGCATACTTGGAACTATCGTATACCAGGATACATCCAGGCCGAGGAAGAACCCGACGCGGACACCGACATAAACGAGGTACCGAGTAACCAGTTTGCCACCGCCACCGAACTCAGCCTTGTCCCTCTCCTTGGAATCTAAGTAGCACAGTCCTTTCGCGACGTCGAAGGCCTGTGTAAAACGATCAATATTTTGTGAGAGGTTGTCTAAAAAAACTGACCATTCGAGTCCTTGGACCTCGAGGTTGGTTCCAAGGTAGTCTATGATATGTTCGCTTGCGTTAAGCGGCCATGGATGAGCGCTGAGCGCTGAGCTGTCATGCCTAGCACAATTCTGGCCAGTGGGCCATCCTTCAGAGAAAATGAAAGATGACCTTTCGTATTGAACAGGGATTGCCAAATGCAGAAGGGAAGCGACCGTGACCGTGGGAATCGATAAGGATTTGTGCGCTAAGGTACTTAGCACCGAGCTTGCTCTTGGCTTGCTCAGAACTTCTGAATCTACTCAAATCTGCATAGTCCGTATTCTTTCGCGCAGATCAGACAATTTTTTGACCACTCGTTCCGACTGCCGAGCCCTGTGCCTTATTTCCGTCAAGCTTCGTTGTGGCAAATGCCAGGCTGGCGCTTGCACAGGTCTAGACGTTGTAGCAGCTCCATATCTACACAGCACCTTTTACCCATCGGTTCCTGATCTCATTGGCGCTTGTTGCGATAGTCTTGTATTATTACAAGGTATCTACGCCAACTTACCTGACAGAAGTCTCTGGCTCTGACAAGGTTGATATTTGTTTTTGGTAACAGTCGCAATGGTGGCCAGCCTGAGATTTAATTTTAGGGTCTGCGGAGCTGGCTATCTGGTAGACGCCTTACTTCCCGTTATTGTACATCTTTGTATCACATGCCAGGCGCTTCTACTTGAGCGCTTGGCATTCTCTGTAGGTGCCACTGATCACAGATTGATGACTTCTGCAGCATGTGTGTGCTTGTATGGGTTTGTATAGGTACAAGTTACCTTCGCAAGAAGGACCATATTTATGGTAATATCTCTCCTATTCAACGGAGCGTATGCCTTCCGTTGTTGACAGGCAGAGTCAGCAGATTGAACTTCAAGGAACGAGGCGATAGATAGCGCATCCAAATCATTTGGTTCTAACTGCCACTTGTTTAGTTCTTGCTCCTAGTGATCACAAAGTGTATTTGGATCTGCTTGATTATCCCTCGGAGTAGAAATTGCGCCTCGAAGATTCCACCAGTCATGTCTCGTGATAGATACTCTCGGCCACCTTACGACCCTAAGTTACCACCAGTACACAACTCTTCTACGATTCCAGATTCTACATCCCCTCGATTTCCTGCGTCTCCGCCGGTTGCTGTCAGTTTTTCACAACCGCCTTATGATTCTCCACAGCAAACGGTATGTTGTTAATCAGATTAGAACTCGACGTTCCATTGACACCATTCATTGCCGGAGGCTGATGGTGGTCCTCGTCGAGAATCTTATGAGCAGAGACCACGCGACACCGTATGTTGTTGATTTGAGTTTCCGAGTTCGGCGTATGATTGACTTTCTACTTCTCCGCAGGCTAGCAATAATCCACGACCACCTTATAATGATCCAAGACCACCGCCCAATACAGTACGGTGTTCATCAGAGATTCCGAGTTCGGCGTATGATTGACTTTCTACTTCTCCACAGGCTAGTAATAATCCACGACCACCTTTTAGTGATTCAAGACTACCGCCCAATACAGTAAGGTGTTCATCAGAGATTCCGAGTTCGGCGTATGATTGACTTTCTACTTCTCCGCAGGCTAGCAATAATCCACGACCACCTTATAGTGATTCAAGACCACCGCCAAATACAGTAAGGTGTTCATCAGAGATTCCGAGTTCGGCGTATGATTGACTTTCTACTTCTCCGCAGGCTAGCAATAATCCACGACCATCTTATAATGATCCAAGACCACCGCCCAATACAGTAAGGTGTTCATCAGAGATATGAAGTTTTACGTTCCGACTTCCTTCTTCGCAGACTTCCACTGGTCGTCAGCGACGACCGTCCGATGCTCAGTGGTCTCCTGACAATACAGTATGTCGTCAATTTGAGATTTTGAGGTGCGGCTATGAATGATTTCCTATTTTATAGGTTAACAGTAATCAACGACAAGCTCCTAGTGCTCAACAGCCACCGCGCGATGCAGTAAGGCCTCCATTTGAGCTCTGAAGCTCAACATCCTGACGAGGCCCTCTTTCGCAGGGTTCTACCAGTCATCAACGACAACCCTCCGATGCTCAGTGGTCTCCAGTCAACAAAGTATGTCGTTGATCTGAGATTTGAGGTTCGGCTACGAATGATTTCCTATTCTGCAGGTTAGCAGTAATCAGCAACAACCTCTTGTCACTCAACGGCCACTGCACGATACAGTAAGGCGTCCACCTAAAATATGAAGGTTAAGGTCCCGACGACTTCTTCGTTCACAGGTTTCTACCAGTCTTCGGCGACAGCCCTCCGATGCCCAGTGGTCTCTGGAAAATACAGTTTGTCGCCAATCTGAGATTTGAGGTTCGGCTACGAATGATTTCCTATTCCGCAGGTTGGCAATCAACGGTCACTGCGCGATATAGTAGGGCGTCCATCTGAGCTCTGCAGCTTAACATTCTGACGAGGACCTTTTTTTCCAGGGTCCTACCAGTCATCAGCGACAACCCTCCGATGCTCAGTGGTCTACGGAGACTTCAGTATGTCGTCAATCGGAAATTTGGGGTTCAGCTACGAATGATGTACTACTTCCGCGCAGGTTAGCAGTAATCACCGACAACCTAATACCCAACGGCCACAGCGCGATAAAGTAAGATGTTCACCTGAGTTATGAAGTTTAACGTGCCGATGACTTCCTCCATCGCAGGCTTCTACTAGTCATCACCGCCAATTCTCTGATCCTCCGCACTCCGATCCTCCGTGGTTTCCTGACGGTGGAGTATGCCTTTGATCTGAGATTCGAAGATTGATGTCCCAATGACTATATGCGTCTTTGTAGGGTGGTAGTAATCATCCTGGGCTGCCGGGAGGAGCACGTGGAGGAGCACGTAGCGTGGTTCGTTTTGAGTCCTTGAAAAAATAACATCTTCTCATTTTGAGGCCCATTGTAGGACCTCACGGGTCAAGTTCGGATTTTAACTTTTCCGGGCAAGAAATACCAGTGGCTTATAGGAGCCGGTGCATTCACCGATGTCTTCAAGGGTGAATATCGCCGGGTAACGGCACCTGGAACGACTGAAGCCAGGCCTGTGAGTTTATTGCCTTCAAACATAGTTTTGACAAACCTGGCTTAATTTGATGCAGGTATTTGTTGCGGTCAAAATATTTCGCTCAGCATGTGATGACCAGCAACAGAGGGAAGATGTTAGCAGGGTGAGAATTCAACTTCTATGCACTGTCCGGCTCTGAATTATAAAATGTCTTCTAGCGCCTGATACGAGAGTCAAGCGTCTGGCTCCGTTTGGACCACCCAAATATACAGCCTTATCTAGGTCACTGCTCGGATCTTGGCCTATCCGTTGCACTTATTTTACCTTTATGTGGGAATAGCACTGTAATGAAATACATCGCCATCAATCCCTCTTCCAATAAACGTCAGCTGGTAAGTACAGAGCATTTTATCATATCAGTATCATACATATTCTGACTTTCTTGAAGGTTAAAGATGTCATCAAAGGACTGGATTATCTTCACTCGAAAGACGTCATCCACGGTGACCTGCAATGCGTACGCTTCCATCCGTTGAATATATATATCGTACCTCAATGATGATATGCAATAATAGAATAACGTGCTTGTGGATGAAGCAGGACGTGCGAGGTTGACTGATTTCGGCCGAGCTAAGGTGATCGGAGAAGCGGGCTACAGCACACAAATGTTGGCTGGTTCGGCCGCATATATGGCTCCTGAACTATTCCCCTCAACGGAGGTGAATGTTGACAACTTATTCTCCAAGGAGTCAGATGTTTACGCTTTTGGAATACTTTGTTTCGAGGTAAGCCATGCGTTTTATCGGCTATCATACTCTCATAACATTTCTCAGATATTCACCAACCAAGAGCCATTTGCATGCTATAATGCCCGTCTGGACTGGCAAGTTGTGCCCCTGATCCACCAAGGAAAGAGGCCAATATGTTCCAACCATGTGCAGCGCCAGATCACGCAGAATGATTGGACGATCATGGAGGCTTGCTGGACGACCATGCCGGCCAACAGGCTTTCGGCTGCGCAGATCATGCAGACAATGCTCTAGTTACCTACACTGTTGGTGTATTTATCTCTCGTTCTTGTGGTCTGTATGCTCAAGCATATGAATTGAATGTAACCCGAGATTGCGAGCACAGTCTGCTTATATATATATCACTTTGCTGCGCATGTATCTCCGCGAAGAGCCTTCCGTTCACTATGCTGACGCTTAGGCTCTTGGTGCCGTCCGGTCAAATCCTCCGGGAATGCCTTACAATGGTAACACTGGGTAAATGGCCACATTATGCAAAGTCTGATAAAATCCTAAAATGAGACAAAATAAGTACAGGATGTGGTAATGAACAAATGCGAGCAGGTGGTCAAAAGGGTAATCGCTACACAAAACTCAAGCCAAACATTGAATTGAATTCCTTTTGTCACTTTTTGTCCAGGTTTTGGCCGCTGCAAAACCCCATATATACATAGACTCATTTCATTAGACTTTTGTGCGATTGAACAAAATGTAGCTATGCACCCGGTGTAAGGGCGTGTACCCTGTGTGGCGTGTCCGCAATTTCCGAGAGTCCCATGGTCTAAACCAAGAGGAATGGCAGGTGTGTAGTACATCGCACTGGGTTGTGACATATATACATACACAAACAATGGATTTAACGAGGCCTGGATATGATTGGCTACAGCTCTCTTATCAGTGCCCATTACTCTCAATTCGTGCTTCACTTGACGTCTAAGAAATATTACCATTGCGGCGGTAATATCTTGATGATATAGTCCTGGACAAATGAACAGTGACTGACCTGGTGGCGATGTATTAGTTTCGTTTGGTATGACTTCGTTGTCAACTCGACAGACAGGGGTAATCCATATTGGTATAAGGCAAAACAGAAGGCAAATGACAAACCAAAGGCGGCCAGCGCGCAGATGAAAATATCAGCACCATCATGGTCCGAAAGTGGCACGAATGTATGGGCTGCCTTACATTTGGGCGCATAGCTGAAAATCAGAAGACAGTGTTCCGCCTTCTAAAATCCCGCATTATCGGATATTCAGTTCTGGGCATGGAAGGATTGTTGAAATTTAAACGTAGAGTAGAGCTTCCTAAATTGGGATCCCGCGAACTCCGCTAAGCACTCCGAAGTTCAGATTATCATGATGACAATCTGTCAGTATAATGTTTATCTTTGAAATTGGTTTCTGCCTTGACCCCCAAACCCCTGAACGGACCCGTCTGCAGCACTTTCCATAGCTCCCACACATCAATAGGCGTCGATGGCAAAATATATTTACAATTTTGTCAAAACTCCAAACGTTCATGCGGTTAGTAAGTCCTTAGACAAACGATTATTTTTGAAGGAGAAGAGCGAATACTGTACCAAATTACACACAGTGCATTAAATTCCAACTTGTTAGTTGTTGCCGTCACTTATTCCCATTTTCCCAGTGATCCGACCTCGCTCTCACTGAATACGGAACAATATCATGACGAGTCTGAGTAGAATATCACTCGTGTGTCACATATGTGTGGAAGATTTAATTCCTCCCACCATGGCACCGTACCCAGCTCCGAGGTTCCTCTAGTCCTTTTATGGCACAGTGAGCGCAGGGGTACAATTTGCCTTTTTCAATATGCCTGCTCAAGCGCCTCGAGATAGCGACGAGTCATCGGACCTGTCACGAGTACACTATTTTTTATCCCCAGAGATTGTATGGCTACAAATGCCGGATTCTCGAGCGGTCTGGCCTCTAATAAATCCATACTACAATAGTTTCTGATAAGCGTGTGCTTGCATACACGCCTCTCATCTTTTGGTTACATTCCTCACCCTCATGTCACTTCATGGTCCAGTTCGTTTTAAAAAACCTTTTCTATTTTCGCATTCTAATCGTTGCCAGCAGAATTTAACTGGTCAAGTCACCATTTCACCTAGTCCAGGGGGAAATTATCGCTTGAAAATAGGAGCCGGAGCCTCTACCGACGTTTTTCAGGGCGAGTGGATACCACAGGAGGTGACTGAATTTCCATCTTCTGAATGGTATTGTAATTAACTGATGATCATGCCCTGACACAAGGCTCTGGTGGCTGTCAAGATATTCCGGTCCACCTCAACCGATGATGCTACACGAGTTCAAGACATAAACAGAGTGCGTATCATGTACATATCCATTTGTGCAACCCACAAAACGAGGATATCTGCAGCGGGTCATACGCGAATCACATGTGTGGTTGGGCCTTAGTCGCCCTCACATACTTTCATATCTTGGCTATTGTACCAATCTTAGCCTATCGGTGGCCTTGATCTCACCGTTTTGCAGTCATGGGACTATAAAGCAGTATCTGCGCCAACACGTCACCGCTAACAGGCAGAACTTTGTGAGTCGCGAAAATTACCGGATTAGCACTTCTGCCCTTACTTCAAAACCCAGGTCAACCAAGTGGTAAGTGGGCTGTGGTATCTCCACGCTAATAATATCATCCATGGCGACCTTCAAGGGGTAGGTTTAGATGAATCTACCAGAAATTTGGTTTTCTAACCTCAATATTCTCTGCTTTAGAAAAATGTTCTTGTGGACAATTCCCACAATGCTCGGCTATGTGACTTTGGCCGTGCAAAAGTCATCGGGGACGCAGAGTACAGCACAGCACTTGTTGCAGGATGCGCTCCATACATGGCCCCTGAGCTATTTCCTGAAGACGAGAGCATTGTAGACGAACTATTTAGTCCATCGTCCGACATCTATGCCTTCGGTATGCTTGCGTTCGAGGTGAGCAAAAATATTGAGTAAAAAAAACTCTTCATTTGCTTACAATTCTCACAGATATTTACAGACGAAGTGCCGTTCAATAGCTTAGGCGCTCTTTCACAATTTAGGATCATGGCCAGTGTGATTAGAGGCGACAGACCGTCACGCTCTTCTGACACGCAACGGCATATATCGGATGATATGTGGGAGATTATGCAACGGTGTTGGGTTGCAAATCCAATGGCGCGACCAACGGCGTTTGCGATTGTACAACGGATTCTATAGTCGGTTGCCTCTGCAATTTCGCGCGACCTCGTGCGCTTAAATTTTCGGCTAAATTCTCGGTTAGCTTTGGGGCAGGTCCTTAGAAAACACGTTTCGCCCGCCGTATATGATGTGCTCTATGTGTACCAGCCATTTACCTATTTTCCAGCTATTTGGTTTAACATCTCACATGCTCGCCGGGTTGGCTTCAAAGGCAGAGAGAGGTTCATGCATGCACTGAACGAAATCTGATATTTCACGTCATAAAAAGCTAGGATTAAATGACTTAAACAGTACAAACATGGCAAAGTAAAAGTGGACGGAAGGAGATGCAAGTCAAATTACATGCGTTCTAAACATTCAACAATTGAGCTCATGATTGGTCTTCTCTCTGGGGCTTCGTCCCAACAATTCTCCAACAGTGCCCACATAGGGTCAGTGAAGACCGACGGTAAGCACCTAGAGCGCTCGGGTCGTTTGCCGTCCTGCACGAAGGCGATGACAGTTGTATCCTGACGCAAGTAGAAAAATGGTAATCTTCCTGTCAAAATCTGTGGAAAATTGCCAGAGGTGAGCGGTCAGACAATAGCTTGAGAACATAACAAGGTCCGCAGGTAGATCAATAACCTCGCGCAGAGGTTCAGAAAGGACAAAACAATACTTCAAACACAAGGTAGATTGCTCACCTCTAACGCTAACATGGAGAAAGCGAAGACATCGGTCTCTTTGGTCAAGTTCGGAGTACCTTGGTTCTCGTATGTTCCATGTTCATCTTCTCCGTATACCACATCAGGTTCAGCAGCGGTAAGCTCTGGTGCCATGTATCTGGCGGAGCCTGCAAAAGCGGTGGTGAACCCTCTGTGATCTATGAATTTTGATCGTCCAAAATCGGACAGTAGAGGAGTACCGTCGTCATCCATTAAGACGTTGTGCTGAAGAGATAAGATGAATTGAAGACTATCAGATAGTTGCGTCGCAGAAACAAGGAAAGACTAAACTCCTTTGAGGTCTCCATGAATAACGTCCTTCGAATGTAAATACTCGAGGCCACGGGCTACGCCAAGAATCTAAGGGCGAAATAAAGTTGATCAATGATATCTGCAAATGTAGCCCAGACTTACGACCGCCAACCGATCATCCAACCTATCAGCAATATACCTATGTACGTCTGCATTATCGTACAAAGGAGAGATCATAGCCGGAGACGGGCCAATTTCGCGACACAATCCAAGGAAGGGTAAAATATTTTTGTGCTCGAGGGAGTGCCAGACCCTTGTCTCGCGATTTAAGCGCTGATCGTGGTGATTTGTCGCAAAATTATCTGTCTTAATTTCAAGGAGCTTACCTTGATGGTATGTGCTAGGCTTTTGGGATCAGTGTGAATGCCGCGAAGTAATTTGATCGCAACCTGTACATTATTTCGTTAGTTTAATGACTGGGTCACAGCATCACCAAAAAACCCACCCGAACGACTTTGCCGGTAGAAGGATTTCTCCATTCACCCCTATATATCTCAGAGAAGCCTTCAGTTTGCAAACAGACTCAATTTAGTTACGTGTCATGTACGGCTGGTGCTACATTGCAACCATACCTCCATAGGCAAAATAGTGGTCCTCCGTCTTCGTAACCTGTCCCGTCAGATCCTAGTTTGTATTAGTTATGGTTCAAAGATAGATCTGGTGACGTTTCACTTGCTCTGTGGGGTGCCTGCTCTTCAGCAGTAGGGGGAAGGAGACTGGAATCCATGAACGAGTCAAAGGGGTAAACGGCCGTTGCTATCTGGATCATCAGCCCGATAAGATATATAAGGTTCCACATCCATAAATAAGGACCGGCGCCATTTCTCTGTATAGGTCAGACACATACCAACGCTGAGTCAATGGAGAAATAGCTGGATGTATGACATCATGACTACTACGAAACGACAGTCCCGACCGAGGTTAGATGGACATGCAGTGACGGGCTGCTGGGCAAAGGATCATCCTTGAGATGACATTTGAAAATGGTCAGGGCTGATGCATTAGCCCAAAGCAGCAGACGCGAACTTTACGTACGACCCTTCGGGAGAATGCGAATGCCATAAGTCGGGATATAGACGCCACAACAAAGTCTTCACCATTTCGGATTTCCAACCCAGCAAGACCCCCGAGTCAAATAAATTCGCGTAGTGTACTAACGAAGACTTGACATCGCCTAAAGTCCTGTGTCAACATGTGATAAGTATGAGCGGTGAAGAGATAGACATCGAGACATCGAGACATGCCACAAAAAAACAGTCCAGACGCCCGTCAAACAGGGCGCCATTGGCTGCCATCCATACATGGTGGACCGCTGATCATTCAAACCCGAAGCAGCAGTACACTGCCGACGAGCTGGTTCGTGAGGTGACCGAGCGCTCCGAGTCTTTAACATACGCCTCCTCGACATCCATCAGAAACCGACCCATCTTCGACGCTTCGTCCGGATCTCAGTTCGGGCTGTCATCGAAGACGCCCACGTCAGGCAAGATGCCACTTCCACAGCGATACGATTGATTCCAACGCCACCGAAATCTAGAGTCCATGTTCCTTGAGGCCTTTCGGAGGTTTGCTTTATATACAACCCCACTGCACGCATAATCACCGGGTCTTCCTATTCAAGTCAGCACGATATGGAGAACTGGCATGTATAGGCGCCAAACATCGCTCGTGTGAGACATTTGCTCGTCTCTCTGACATCGACTTCATACCTTCACTTGCAGTCACTTGCGATCATCCTGTTACCTAGTATCGATCGCATCGTGTTTGTGCATTGAGGTTTATCATTTTTTCCTATTCAGGACAACATTTGAGAGAACGTTTGATTTCAAGTATTTCTTGTGACCAATATGTAGGTTAGAAA
>KN833072.1:87261-124458 GCA_000827315.1 Piloderma croceum F 1598 | reverse complement strand
CAGATGATCACGATACAATGAAATGGAACTGATATTTGAACCTATTATGGCATACATGAAGCTGTGGACACATATATTTGCTTTCTTGTTGGCTTAGCTGCAGCTAAAGCCATCGTTAGCGGGTAGCCGATCAGTAGCCGATCATTTCCTAGCTTAGCTTAGCTTAGCTGGCGGCTAAGGTCGGCTACGCTTAGCCGGCTACCGGTTAGTCTAGCCGCGGCAACACTAGTTGTGCATGAACGAGGAACGAGGTCGAGCGTTAACGTTAAACGAGGAGCCTCAGACTCTGAGGAATGTACCTGATGGTTGGTGAGGGGAGTGCTCAGGCAATGCATTGCTCAGCGCTCAGTTGGCGGCATGGGGTTAGGGTAGGATTAACTGTGAGGCAGCTGGAGCGTCTAACAGAGAGTTATGCATGTTATGGATGGGGCACCTGTTTTGTGATGCGGCTTGACGAGGTGTGTGGACCTCGTGCCATTGTCTCGGCCAGAGTGGGTCGGTGCCAATTGAGTGATCAATGAGGATCAATGATGTCTGAAGTATGGCTGTTGATTAATGATCATCGAATACTGAGAGATTGTGCGAGATGAAGCCCAGTCAAAAGTGGCTCGAGTCGGAACGTGCGTGGCACGGGACGCAATGGATGGGTGACTGAGGGCCAAGGGCCGTCAGTGAGAGAGGGACCGACTATGTTACGGCTACAGGTCAATTTAACATGCTAAAATATATACATTTAACCTCGCCACAATGAAATAAATCGTTTGAAGCAAAGCCACCAAGTTCGAGAAAAATCTGAGCATGATCCAATTGCACTCGCACCGCGATCTCATGCGCGCTAAGAAATCGTCGTCGAGGCTACGTTCATGTTTTATTTCACGCGCCATATGTAGTATCTAATATAGTATCTTGCTCCCTGATCACTGATGTTGTCTAAATCTCCCTCCTTGCCTCTGCCTGCTCCCCTCAGATCTTTGCCTACCCCTGCCTCTCTCTCTCCTCTCGTCTCTGTGCTCTCCATGTGCACTCTGTCTGTCTCTGCCTGTCCTTCCTTGCCTGCCTCTGCATCTCCCCCCTATTTCCCTGCCTATTCACTGCTCCTCCCCCTCCCCCTCCTCTGGCCCTCCCTCCTGCCCTCCTTCCTGCTTGCCTGCTTCTCTTTGTCTCCCTCTGTCTGCCTATTGTTTCCCTCTGCTTATCCTATCCTGTCCCCTTATCCTCTCCAGGCATTAAATATTTCCTTCCCTCACATACACACCTTGAGGCAAGAGATCTTTAGTTTCAGCTAATCCTCATTGTGCTAACTTTTTATTTAAAATAGTGTTATTCTCTTGTATTGGGGAGAGGAGTATTGGCAGCTGGAGATACATAGAGAGGGATTTGTGAGGAGGGTAACATAGCCAATTCATGTATCCATCCACGTACCCTAGCAGTACTTAGCATGCTAATAAACATTTTATTTTCGCTTTTCATGAATGAATATTAATATATTTTGTCAAGGGATGTAAATTTGTGGCAGTGCAAACCCGACCATAACAATTCTGTGATCATAACCCATCGCAACTCTCCTTGTAAGCTTTTTCGAATTGAGAAACCTTTTTTCGTTAGTAAATATCAATCTGCCCTACCCTACAACCGGGACGTTGTTGAAGAAATGAACAGCGGACGTGGACTGCAATCGGCTTATGACAAGCTCTCGTCGTAGGATGTCCACCAATAGTCGGAAAGCAATCGAGCTAATTAGGCTGCCAGGCTTGCTTCCGAGTCTGCTGGCAAATTTCAAGAGAAAAAGAACCTGGCACCTAGCCATCGGCGACTCACATCATCTAAACTACAAGTAATACTTGTGGCGACAGTAGTCTTCCCGACGCACGCCTGCCCATGAAGCCATAAAATTTTCGTGCCATTTACATTGCTTATGGAAGCCTAATTGAGGACCTCGCATATGACGTCCGTGCGAGTGTCAGCCAAACACCGTCGGACAGAATTATACTTAGCTTCACTAATTCGTAGAGCAAACCTGTGCGGTCTCAGAGTTTGTGTAGGTTGGGTAAACACTTTTGGCCAGCCTGTATATGATTGGTAAAGTCTGCTATTGTTGATCGAAACGTACGACTGGCGATGAAGCAATTAACATGCGAGAAGAAGTTCAAGCGGCCGCAAATACGTGCCGACAAAGGATAGCTTCGTGTACCCATCAATAAGCGAAGTAGTCGCCACAGTTGCTCGAGCAATGTCTCGAATGACATCGGTCGTACCCGGTGCGCAACACAAGTCCGGACAAGAATGCCAGTGAATCCTTTTAACGATGACGGAGGATATATTACATGTGTGTTTGGAAAGGCAGAACCGTTGATAGAAAGGTAGGTAGCGGATCGTATGGCATGTGGTGTTAAATTCATGTCCTTGAAATGAAAATATCAGGTTTTGCGTGTATCAGAAGATCATATAGACATATGTATCATATAAGCACAAAACAAAACTCACATTCAAGCTCGTAAGCACAATAGGAGTTGGAGATCAATGTTCACTCTGCCACTCTCGCAAATTGAAATTGCCTTCCCTAAGGTCTTGATCATCCGCATCACCTCTCCACACGAATGTCATCCCCGACGCTTCCTCTCCATCTACGAATCGTATAATACAATCGTGTTCCTCATATGCCTCCGTTTCGTACTCCGCAAGCCTCGTCGCCACCTGTTGACTTTTCACCTTGAATGCTACACCTTGAACAACAGCGTCTCAGGGTCCATTGACAAGAGCTGGGTACGGGCCCCACATCTTGCAGGAGTACCCTGTGATCGATGCCGGACGGGTAACAGCCTGGTACTGTCTGAGGCCGAGAACTCTTGCAAGCTGACCAGGGTCCATGAGTGAACCGTAGAAGAAGTAGAATTTAGGGGAAAATGTGTCAGGGGATTGGTCCCCATCTTGTGCGTTGAGGAACTTGCGCACCATAATGCTGGGTTTACCTATGTGGTTGGCAGCTGCCCGTAATGTCATTTTTATAGCGTACGACAACTTCGATGTTGCTGACTAGGCTCATATCTCGTGCCGGGCCCTCCCGATATAGACATAAGGGACATAAGTTTCAAACTCCGCTACATAACGCGTGTAAGCCAATCATTTTCAAGAATTTATGCCAGATTTGGAAATTCACCCTGTACTTATGTGTGCGGCGGGGAGAGCCTGTCATCATGTGTAGGGTATTGGCAAAAATATATGCGTAAGAAGTATCATGTGTGGTATCGTAGGCCAAGGAGGCGCCTTGTGGCGCTGCCCGGAAAAACAATTGTGTATATAATTATTTTACAGTAAAATATTGTACCTTGACTCAATCTTGACCAATGGGCCACGCAACATCTATTTCATTGTAAACTACACAGGTTAGCATGCGGATTTTTTGTCCGCAGTTACTTGATTCACCAGTTCATTTGTGTATTGCTGAGAATTTTGTTAATTATGTGATATTCAACCTGCACACTGGCCGAAGGCCAGAAAAAAAAAACTTCACTATGAATAAATAGCCAATTAATATAGCTAAATTATCCCTAGATAGATATTATTAAAAAATGGTGCGGTGGGTGTGAATTCAGTGGAAGGTGTAATTGGATGATGTGACCTAATCAGGAATTCTTGAATCTGATTGGCCAGCTCTTATGCCCACAGCCACTGTTTCCCACATAACATTTCGGGACATACGCTGGCCAATCGTTTTCAAGATTGGCTGATGGCCGCGAAGCGGCTTAGAAAAAAATTACATAATGGCCTCAGCGAGACTTGAACCTCTGACCTCTTGGAGGTGAGTCTTCTCGCTTACTAATCTTGAAAACTTGATTCTTTTTCAAGTAGGGCCCGACATAAGACATGAGCCGCTGACTAAGCCCAAACAACGAGTTCCCTTTTTTAGATGGATGCCACCGCACCACACAAAGATAAAATCGTGGGCTCTGTCAATACTGGAGTATATTTAGAGCAGGGAATTTACCTAGATCGCAAAAAATTTGAAATGTATCTAAGGTCAAATTGTGCCCCGCTCCACAAAACCTTTAGGGAAAAACGTCATTTGCATTTCGCGCACAATTGAACTAGCGCCTGCAATTCATACTTTCAACTAGAATATAAGTATTATGGCAGCTCGTCGCCTCCTTGCCATCCTGGTACCTTTCTGGACTCAACCACCCCCCTCTATGCGTGTCCAGCAGTCTTATGTTGGACCTCAGCAGCAAAACCTAGGCCTCTTCACGGCTGTGCTTCAAACCTTATCCGAAACCGCCGAAAGTATAGACAGCAGTGGATGTCCTCGACCCAAGCAAGGGGGACAGAGGATCAATGAGTATTGGCTGCATGGCCTGCCTGAACAGGACTGCCTTTGGCGGTTCCGGTAAGCCTGTGACACCATGCAAGTTATTTGGTTTACTCATATCATCTACTAGCATGACTGCAAACGAGCTCATCACGCTGACAGCGGTGCTCGGGATCCCAGACCCATTTCGGACATCACTCGGCTATCGTTTTTCTGCTCTCGAAGCATTTTGCCTCCTTTGTGCATGCTTTCGGTCATCCGGCGATCAGTATGACCTTGCCATGCGTTATGATTGGTCTCAATCATCCATCTCACAAGTAGTCAATGAGCTTGCTATATGGATAGACGAAGAATGGCAGCATCTGCTCGATTTTGACTATGAGCACCTCCTTTCGCGTGACAATCTTGCACATTATGCGGAAGCTCTGCAATGCACAGGCGTGCCGCAAGTTCTCGTCTGGGCATTCATTGATTGCACCATTCGGCAAATGTGTGAGCCCTCGTTCTGGCAGTGCCAAGCTTACAATGGCCACAAGAAATTTCACGCTCTGAAATTTCAAGCCTTGTCATTACCCAATGGCATTGTAGCTCACCTTTTTGGGCCTGAAGAGGGACGACGGAATGATAATTATCTAGCTTGGAAGAGCGGGATTTGGGAGAAATGCAGGCAACATGCCATTAGGGTTGGTGCTGATGAGAACACACCAATTGGCGAACGCTACTACCACCTATTTGGAGATCCCGCATACGGTCTTTCCCCTGTACTTCTCAGCCCATTCACCAACCCGTCTGCGGAGCAAAAGGAGTGGAATGGATTGATGTCTTCGGTGCGCATCTCGGTCGAACATACCTTCGGGATTGTGCAGCAAACATGGCCATTCCTCAACGCACATTGGAAATTGAAGGTCTTCAAATCACCCATAGGAACCTATTATCGTGTTGGCGTACTACTCGCCAATGCAATCAACTGTTTTCGTCCAAATCAGACAGCACAACGCTATGACTGTGCCTAAGGGTGAGCACGAGTCTGGGTCACCCACAAGTACCTGTGAGTTTATCCGTGGGAAACCCACAGGTCAAGTGACCCACAGATCTGAGTTTTTGAATGGCACAGGTCTTTACAGATCTGGGTAGCACATCTGTAGACACAGGTACCCACCACAGGTACCCACCTTACTTGTCACTTAATTTGGCCCCGAAAAATTGGATCAGAGTCAAAGATATATGAATAAAATGCCATCAGAAAAGTTAATCAGAAAAAGTGGCACTAGTTGGATTTAAGCCAGCAACCTCACATTTTAGACCAGTGATGCTAGACTGAGCTATATACACCTGGAAATGTTGCCATAGGCACTTATTATAGATATTTTATTGGGTATCTATCACAGATCTTTATAGATTTTGCACAAAATAACCAGCACAATAGGTATTATGGTGTTAACACTATTTTAGATGTTATAGCCCATAGTGAACATGATTATGTACACATCTATAAAGGGCACAGTAGCATTACCACCATGTAATTTATTGTTCTTGTTGTAATTGGAATTAATGCAAAAATTATGAATATTTACCATAGACATCCTAATAAAATATTTATAATGGGTCCTATTATGGCCTGTATTGGCCTATAACACCCTTCATACAAAATGTATTTTAATTTCCTACAACACTTGGTATAGCAGGCTTTATATTTTGATTATGTAGATGTATGTGGCTCAGTGGTCTAAAGCATTAGTGGTCTTAAATGTAAGAGGTTGCTGGTTCAAGCCCTGCTTGTGTCAATTTTCTTGATTAAATAACAAGTACTTGCATTTTTACGGGTACTTGACCTGCGGATCCGGGTCACCTGTACTATATTACTTGTGCAGATCTGAGTTTCAATTTTGATAGCCTGTAAACCCGTGGGTACGGATCCGGGTCACCCACGGGTGCACTCGTGCTCACCCTTAACTGTGCCCCACCCTCTGTATTTGATTACTTTCACCATTAATATACGAGCAGTTGTCTTGGATCAGTATAATGGTAAAGCAAATTGATATATTGATGGAGCTAACTAATCTAACTACTGACTACTGATGATGGTGAGAGCAGGGTATATATGCAAGGGAAATAAAGGTATATATGATGCTAAAGAGGAGAGAGTGACGGAAGGCAGGATGATAGCAATAATGTCCGAACTGGGATGATAGCAATGCGATGATGATAAGACGAAAGAGTAACATGACTAAAGCTTGTCCTGGAGGATTCCTGCCAACATTTGCTGACTGGCAACATAGGCGTCATTGCTGTGCTTGATGCTTTCGACCATTTCGCGTTGATGCTGGATTTGCTGGTGTTGGAACTCGGTTTGGTTGTTAATCAAGTTCTCAAGAAGAGACTCGAGGCGAGTCATCTTCTCTGCAACGACCGCTTGAGGGCCCTGTCGAGTACGCTTTCGGCGAGGCTGGGAGAGGCTCGGGTCTTGATTCTCTATATCAGAGTCCGACGGCAAAGAGTGGCGGTGGCGGCGATGGAGCATCTGCATGGATGCCTCACGGATGGCCCTACCGCCCTCTTCATTTTCTCGCTTCTTCTAAAGGAACATTGGAAAAGAGTCAGTGCAATATAATACTCGCAATATAACAATACTTACCTTCACAGACGTCTCGAGCTGTGCCTGAGACTGTTGACTTGCATGTTCCTTGTTCCAAGCAATAAGCTCGATCATCGCAGCTGCACTGACAGCTCCTGATTGACCTAACTCATTGCGAACCTTCGTAACAGCAGGACTAGACTTATTCTGTGTTGAGAACAGTGAGTTCGCACATGACTTGGCTGCGAAGTAATTGGTGCATACCTCATGATAAGCCAGGAGGGCCTCCACCTTTTTCCTTAAGGTGGGTGTCGTATGATTAAGACACTTGCCCTTGGCATGCAACGCATCTCTCACATTGTTCCACCTCATAGTTCACTCCTTCCACGGTGCCGAGTAGGGATCAATGTTAGCGGTGACGTCGGCAAGTGCAATTATATCTTCAGCCGAGTAGCCATGACGCTTACGACAACCTGTATCTTCAGGTTGGCCGTCCTCTATTGATTACACAACATGAGCGAGGTAAAGATTATTAAAGACAACAATGACATACCGGAAGACAAGTCAGAACCTGGAGACGAAGGACGGGACATGTCGCTATCAACATTGGCATTCACGGGAAAGGGAGGTAGCTTGTCAGCAGGGTCACCGCGTTCTCGAATGGGTTGGAAATGATTGAGGTGCACCGCCGTTCCATAGTCAGGGTGTAGTCGAGGAACAGAAACACCCCGAGGCACTATGTCATGAGGGCTGACATTGTACGGAAGGAAGGTGGGAGGAGGTGCCGGATTATACTGAGGGCGTAGGGTAATGGGCAGGTGCTCGTTACGATGAGCTGGCAAGGGTGAACAGGCCCCGAGAATAGTGTCCATCCAGCGCTCACGAGCCTCTCGGCTGGAATTCATGGGAACCGATGGGTAACGAGAGTTGAGGGGTGGAGGCGGGTTGTCATTTTCGTGACTGTAGTCGTTGAGATGGTCGTTTTGCATTGTTTTGTAGTTGTATGTAGTAATAGGTGGTAGAGAGTTGCCAGCGGAGAGCAAATCTATGAATGCGCGCTCGCTTAGTCACTATTCTAATTCACACGCCGGAGTCAATTCGCTTGAGTAATTTCTCGTAGATCTAGGGAAATCTTTTTGGTGAAATTTCCTACTCTAAATATACTCCACTCAACACATTTTTTGCTTCGAAATTGTGTGGAATACTGTAAATAGAATTATCTAAATGCATTGTGATTTGAATTGAAAACATGTGCTGAGTGTTCGTGTCAGAACAAGTTAGGGCAATGATGGGCTTCAAGGAGGCATCATTGGCTAGATGTCAGGCATTCGGGCACACAGAATTATCCACACTTCTGTCAGGGCATTAATATATTAACTAGGGTCATATATAAATTTGTTCAGGCTTTATAAAGATGTGGTGTTATCTTATGTAACCAATTTGGGCTGCAAATCCATAAAAGGGAATTCATTGTGCCATGATCTGCACTGCCACATATTCCTCATTGAACTTCCTCGGCCAGGGCCGTCGATCTCCGTCGATGCACAAGATAAGATACCTCAGTTTACTAAGGACTCGTAACTTCACGTTGCAATATCCGACTGGTCAGACTGTACCCTGAGTCGTTAGTGTAAAGAACTCAGAGCTCTCAAGATGGCCACTAAAGGAGAAAAGCCGCTTACTGCACAGTGCGTCCTTCCACACTTAAGCAGATGATGACCTGAGGTCTGAACTCAACGTTCACTGATGATATAGACACAAGGAAGGATCTTCCAGGGCTGCTTGCCATTTCTGCAACGCCACCTCGAAAGGTCGCAATCTCGTCGTTTCTTTCGACGGTACTTCGAATAGATTTGGAATAAACGTTCAACACTTCCCTCGGTTTTATCTCTTCTTATAGGTTAACTTTGATTGATGTTAATACAGAATACCAATGTTGTTGAACTATATCACCGCATTATCAAAGACGACAACCAGCTCACCTACTACAATAGCGGTATCGGTACTTATGCGCGGCCTTCATGGCGCTCCTACACATATTGGAAACATGTTCTGGACAACTGGATCGATTTAGCCATCGCTTGGTATCAATGCCGCATGTCCAGCCTCTTCACATTCATTGAAAATTTGACTTTCAGGAACTTCGAGAAGATCCTTCTTGCAGGTTATCGGTGGCTGTCGGAGAATTATGTCCATGGCGACAAAATCTTTGTTTTCGGTATGTACTCGGCTGTTTGCAACAGAGGACATTCACTAAGTCTGTCTGCGAAGGGTTTTCGCGTGGTGCATATCAAGCCCGTGCACTGGCTGGAATGATCAAGACGGTGTGATTATATCTAGAATGATCGTGCGAATTCTAACGGTTTGTCTACGGCTATAGGTGGGGCTCATTTTCCGAGGAAACGAAGAACAGATTCCATTGTACGTTTTCCATGTTGCCTTGATCTTGATCTTCAACTTCACGAGACTTTGCAGTGCGTACGAGCTGTTTGCGGATATTCGAAACTTTGCAGACTCCAAGAAGATGGCCGACCGTTTTAAAGCGACCTTCTGCAGACGGGATGTTAAAATACATTTCCTTGGAGCATGGTGTGTTGCGATATTGGCTGGCTATTTGGCATATACGAATTTCTGATTGTGATCGAGACAGGGATACTGTTTCATCCGTTGGTATGTTCAGAGGAAAGACCCTCCCATTGACTAACGAAATCAACGAGGATATCTGTTATTTTCGGCATGCTCTTGCTTTGGATGAGCGTCGTGTCAAGTTTCTGCCCGAATATGTTTGCGGTGGAATATCACATAATCCTATGGCAGGAAACGCTGCAAACGCCATTTCAACGTCCCCCCGTATCAAAGAAGTCTGGTTTGCAGGGTGCCATTCTGATATGTAAGTCCATTTGATCAGCATCGGTGCTATTTCTGATGTTTCCAACACCACAGCGGTGGTGGGGTAAAAAGTAACGAAGAACTGAACAACGCCACAGTCCCGGTTCTTTGGATGGCAAACGAAGCGTGGTTGGCCGGTCTGAAGCTTAATCCATCTGGAATTCTATGGGATTGGGAAGAACTCAAGGTTGCTAAACGCACAGAATCGCTGACGTTAGGATGGTTGCTTTTCGAAGTGATTCCGTTTAGGCGACTAATGTATGCCGGTGGACAGAGCAACACCTGGTGTGTGTCTCGTCAGTGTGTTGTCATTAGTTCTGAAAGGACGTGTCAGGTGGCCCCATCTTGCTAAAGGTCGAGTGATACAGCCCGGCCAAAAAATCCATGCATCCGTCGCGTTTATTCGTGACTACCAATCAGAGGCGACATTCGGAGAGGGGATGAGAAATGAATGGCGCGATATTGTCAATTCAGGGAAGCAAGACAACGTCGAGTGGACAAAGGCTATCAAAGGCATATTGGAATTGGACTTGTTCGATCATTCGGAGGCAAAGATAAGCATTGAGCGGTTTAAGTTAGACGCGAGTAACATCGATGTTATCAGGCGTCTGGAGTTTATGGCTTTAACTGGTACGTTTAGTATGACTGGCTGCCAACAGCCTGGCGTTGACCTCCGTCAAATCAAGTCGAGGGTGCGCAAGCAATTGTAAACGCTGACCCACACCTCGCGTCATTCACCCAAGCGATCTCCGATGGTGACAATGGGTTGGCAGAGAGCGCTATAATGTTACTATCCAAAATTGTTGTTCATAGTGGGTTTCTTATCTTGTTAGCTGTTCTTGTGGCTGATCGTGACAAAGAATTCTTGTTTACACAGACGGATATCTTTGAGACAGAGGTTGAGCTCGCAAAGGACAAGACATACCAGTTTCACACTGGCACCTCCGAATTAATAAGACTGGCTGCAGAACAGGGCGAGTTCATTGCCCATCTAGCCATTAATCTTCCTTATCTCTTCTGAAGATGAGAGGCGGGAAATCGTGCCTCATCTTGAGCAATGGGGCACACTCATAAACCTTGCAAGCATCTTTTCCGCCCAATATAATCGGAGGCGGCAACTTTCAGACATAACGAATGTGGTCCAACTATGTCGCCAAGCCCTTGAACTGCTCCCTGCTGCTGATCCACATTGGCCCATCTTGCTCGACAAACTCGCGAGCGCCTTGCAGATAAAATTCTTACGATTTGGTCAACTTGATGACATCAATGAGGCAATCCTGAGGTTCGAGAAAGCTGTGGAACTCACTGACGACGGCCATCGCGATAAGCCTGCTTATCTAAACAAACTCGGGATTTCGTCTATCCACCGCTTTATGCGCACCATTAAGCTCGACGATTTTGACAAGGCTATCTCAACATACAAATATGCCGAACGTCTCGCTCCGGATGATCGGTCTGGCAACCGTAGTCGCCTAAATGGCGTCTGGATGTCGCTCTTGTTTGGTTCAGCAATGGACACCCATCAAATGAGACTGTCCAACGATCGCGAGAAATATATCGTAGAGTTGGGCCACAGTGACGGTGTAGTGCAAGGCACACTATTCGCTGTTCGTGCACTTGACACGTCCACCAGTTCATACATTGGCATTTTCGAAGCCGACTCCGTTGATGCTCATGCGTGCACGTTGCGTCGGCGGAGCCAAGATGCGGAGGTCCCTGCTGATGCGACAGCTTCGGTATTGAATTGGACACAGGACAGAAACATCCTGAAGGTTTGGATGGACCTGCCCAGCATTCAGCTCGAATCCGTCAAGCGCGATTTTTCTCTGGTCAACTCTGCCAACATCGCAGATCTTGTCATTCGTGGCACTAGCGGTGGTCTATTGCAATTCGAGAGATTGGACCCACTAATGTCGACATATACTCCGGTATTAACCAACATTGAGCTCGACACTAGATTGGGGGACATACTTTCAGGCATTTCCATTTTCAACTTCCATCTCTTCCGACAAAACAATGTCAACCCACTGAAGCAAGACGTCGAGGTCGTGCTGCATCGCTTGCAGTGTGTTAATCCCGATGAAATTTCGGAAGAGGCAATATACTTTCCTGACGGGCTAGTCGACATCCCCCTCGTCCTCGACCGCGAAAATGTAGTCCTTGCCAGCGGAAATTTTGATCAAATATTTTATGGCTTGACCGTGAAAAATAGTTCTGGCCGTAACCTCTTTCCATATCTGGTATACTTTGATCCCTCGGATTATAGCATACAGGTGAGATGCACGAGCTACTAGTGCAGCGTTATGTATTATGCTGATGCTGCTTTAAAGTCTTGGTATCACCCTCCTGCTGCTGCAATGACTGCGCCACTTGCGGCACGAAAAGAAGGCGTAATATCTAAGTTGCCAATTGGTTACGGATCGGAGGCAGAGGCCATGGCCTTTGAGTTCACTTTACCCGACGGTGCAACCTCGGATGTGGGATTTCTAAAGCTATTCGTTTCGACAACATATGTCGACATGGCAGTTCTCGAGCAGTCATCTCCATTCATTGCTACCCGTGGCTTGAGGAGAGTAATAGCCCCGCCACTGGACCTATGGGATGCATGGACATATGTGATTAGAACGTCAGAGACATAAAGCACTGGTACCCGATATAAAGATACGTACTTGTAACTACTGACAATGCCCAAATTCTGATTGGGTAATATCTACGACCCTTACGCTATTGTATTCTCATTATCCCGTTTGATAGGCGCCCTTAACCCTTCCTCTGCCTTGTACTTGTGCACCTATAGATGACAGAGTATGGCCTATGATCTATAATAAATCTATTATCCATCATTCGTCATGACGGATTGAGTAGACATACTATGCAAACAAAGTGTGTAGGACAATCGGTTCTGCTCAAACTTTTATAAAGCGTTAAGTCGACCCGATTCTTTGTTTGTCAACTCGGGTATGCTACTCTCACATGGGCCCATCAAGTTTGAGTCAAGGGCTAGCTCGAGTTTTGAAATAAAAGGATGTTGTAATTTGATCATGCAGGCGGTAAAAATGCCACCCAAAGCACCAAACTGATCATCCCCCAAGTACAACTCCAACCCACCCACCACCGTCCCCACTTCCCCCTTTCTTTCTTCATCCCATCCCCACTTCTGTCCCCGCCTCCTTCCGTAACGACCAGCCACGCACCCGCCCAATATGTGATGGGCATAGATGCAGCTTGGCGGAGGATTATCTGGACGTGGGAGGTGAGGAGGATGGTTAGTGTTAGGATGAAAGCGTGGATCGCGTGGGGTGTTATTGTCGGCGAGAAGAAAGGGGAAGGGTATGATGGGTTTGGACTGTCTCTTTTGGTGGTGGTGCGAGGAGACGGTGTATAATTCGGGGAAACGAAAAGATGCAGTTGCAGGAGGAATACGGAAGTGATATGATACCCGCAGAATCCAATTAGCAACAAAAACACAGGTAAGGAGATAATAAAGTTAGGTAGTTGGGATAGAGTCCAGTAATGCATGAAGCCGCTGTTCCAGTATTTGGATTGGACGTGGCCGTATATCGAGGGTGGGAGAGCGGTGCACCAGTTCGGTGGTGTATGAGTTGTCTGGGATGAGGGATTAAGTGATGGGTTCGGGGGGACGCAGTATGTGATATATGCAGAGACGTGGTGGTATACGAATGGGGTGAATGTTACCGCTGTTAAAATGACGGAGTAGAAAAGGCGAGTGAGAGATATCTATCAGTGGATAAACTTGTGAGTAATTACGGAGATATAGAAGATAACGAAGGATATTAGAAACATACGTGTTTACGATGTAAGAAAGGGTCGATGATCAAACCCCAGAGTATGAACCCGCCCAACAGGATACCATTTGACCTAAAGGCCCCCGCTAGAGCGAAATATACAGACGCGTAAAACCATTGAGAGCGGGCACAGGATAGCATGCCTTCGTCGCGAATCAGAGCATCATTGTCATTAGATATCAGGGAGGATAGGAAGAGGCAACTTACCCTTGTAAGATAAATAAGTGAAGAATGGTTCAGAGTACGCGGCGAAGCGTAAAGTCGCAGGACTGCTTGGTAAGAGGGATAGTACAGAAGCTATCAGTGCGAGATTAGGGGACCCGAGATGGTGTAGTGTCAGATTGTACAGGGTCGTTGTACAACCAACATCGCATAAAAAAGCGGCCAGTGCCCCGCCTTGTAGAAGATCATTCCAGATCACAGGTCCAGGTGTACCCGTCCATTGTCCTTTCACGAACCGCATAATTTCTCCGGCTATACGCATAACGAGTGGTGTGCCGGGGAAGAACGCCCACTCGTATTCATGCACGTACCCATTCTGCGCAATGTGAGCAAAATGGAACGCGTCCCACCGGAGAAGGGGTGAAGCCTTGGACGCATCTGATGGGATAGATGGAGAAGAGTCGAACAGAGGGACGTTTGAGAGGAGATAAATTAGGAGGAATGTGGATACACGGGTTGCGAGGAACAGGAATTGGAGGAGACGCCGGTGGGATTGAGCTGTCTTGAACGCGCCCATTCCCGTTATTTAATTAGTTCTCCTGGAGTATTATAATCTTCATGCCCTCAGCTAGAGTCTAATTTGCTTCCAAATGGACCTTTTGACTGCTATGAAATCCCCGAGTCAGAGTGCGATGATGGGTGGAGGCTGGTGATTGCGGCTGAGCTGAGCAATACTTCACCAGCTCTGAGTCCAAGGTCTCTCAAACTCCGGAAGTAACGTGACATGGTCTGTGCGTAAATGACACGTGTCGAGTTTTATGTCAGAACAACAATACATATATATTACTATCACGAAATCTTTTTATGTTCAACAGCGCTTTTGGAAATCCGTTTGTACGATATTTTGGGTTTGAGAATTTTTTATAGGCCCCGTTTCATGCAGGAACTTCCGCCTTCAAACGTCAACTTATGGTTTAAACCCCTATGCCTGTTACAATATTTTGGGTATGATCGAGCGCGTGACTGAACGCATCCCGCAGAATGAACTTAATTGTTTCAGAGAATGGACCTAGGGACTAAAAACGCTGAAGCTCTTTCTCGTTGTGGAGAGTAATAGTTTCTTTGTTGTGGTCAATGTAAGAAAAAATGATGTCATCCAGTGGAATGTCAAAGAGAAGGGCTATATCGGTGGCAAGATCCCGTCAGCTTGGCTGCTCATCAAAAGTTACAAGTTGAGTTGTGGCGTCGGCCTTCTTGAGTTTGAATCGAGTGAGAGCCATGGCTGCCTGTAGTTGGGTGACGAGAAAAAGCCGTGGCAGTGCCGTGGCAGCCATAGTAGCCGAATGAATCATGTCGCGTTCTGCGGCACACGACCCCTTTCATGTCATCACGACCTCGTACATAGTTCCTCCTTCTTCCCATCCACGATGCCGTCGAGCTCACAACAGCCCACGTCTGCCAATGCCCAACAATCTGAGCCAATTCCAACTTTAATTGACTTCATGTACTCAGTTCCATCACCGGTGACCGCAGAACTTGTCGCTCTGTCGCCCTACATCTCTTGCATACGGCATGCGCTCGAGATCACCAGCTGGAGATCACATTGGACGGAGAGCTGGCTTGTATTGGCGGCTTGGTGGGCGGTTTGTTTGCTTGCGTATCCTGGGTTACGGTAAGTAGCTTCCACGCAGAATTCATTCTCATTTTATGATATGTATTTATGTAACCTTGTGGATTCAGATATTTCCTCCCAATATTATTAATCTCTGCAGTTGTCTTTAGCAGATGGAGACCATCATATTTTTCCCGTTCCTCCCCGCTCATCACAGAAAAGAGCCTTCAACACACAATATCTGACCTCACCACGATACACGCTCTCATTCCCCACCCTTTTGCCCCATCAACGACACCCATTCCTCTTATCACCTTCCTGCGCATAGCTCTGCTGAGCTACCCCCCATATCTTCTGCTGACCTACTTTGTCTCTCTCCGTATTCTCTTGGGAGTAAGCGGCACCATCGTTCTTACATGTCGTGCACCTTGGAGTCAAACAACACGACATATATTATGGAAAAGCGCATATATCCGCTGGAGCTTCTACCATCTTGCTTCGTCTATAACAGGTCACCCGCTTCCTCCGAAGACATTATCTATCCCGGCACACCCAAATACGTCATCGGCCAGTGACGGCCCAGTTAACTCTGTCCGATTCCTGTTTACGATATATGAGAATCAACGCTGGTGGATGGGTTTGGACTGGACGGCGGCCTTGTTACCGGCCGAGAGGCCCTCGTGGTGCAGCGCTGCCCAACTTCCCGTTTCCCCTCCTTATGCGTTTTCCTTGCCCCCGCCGGCTGTCTCGTACCTTCCTGCTGATGCGAAGGATAAGGACGGGAAAGCCGGTAAAAGGGTGAAAAGAACGGCGCGATGGAGTTGGGAAGAAGGTGAATGGCGCGTGATGATTCGGAAAGACGGTATGGGAGGAGTTAGTAGAGCTGAGAGACCGTTACCGAGTGACGATAATTCTTCTGGACAAAGTTCTGGGGCTGCAACTCGGATATTCAAAGGGGTCGGGAAGAGAAGAGAGTCGTCGGATTCGGCTGGGGGTGTGGGGGCAGGTACTGGAGGAAAGGCTGCGGGAGATGCTGACGAGGAATCGTTTGAAGGAGGAGATGAAGAGGATGGGTTGGTCGTTACTGATCCTGATGGGTGGGTTTATGGGGATAATAAATGGGAAGGGGGCAGCGCTAAAGGCGGGCTGGGAAAGGTAAATGATTGATCCATTCCAAACGCTTCTGTTTCGATTGCAAGCAGCGAAAACATGTTTCTTTCTTTCTAATGCTAACTTGTTTGTTCGTCATTTACAGTATACACGCTACAGGCGATGGACGCGCATAGCCGTTTTAATTGAAACGATCGAGATAGTGGAAGCAGGTGACTCTGGCGTCCTCCACAGTGACACAGACAATGGCTCAGCAAAGTCTCAAAACGATACGAAGCCCACACTTCCCCCCACGCCAATTTCCATCGCCTACTCCAAGCAAGATCATGGACCTGGATCTCCAGCCTCGCCGACACGCTCACAGGAATCACAATCACCTACTCGGGGAATGTTAAGGCAACGATTGAAGGCTGTTGTTGATGGTACACAGTCGTAGCCTGGTTGAATTGTTATAAGTATTGTAGACCGCGTATTTAATTGTTGGTACGTATTAGTTTATCGGCTCCGGTGTACATGTTGGCTGATTAATACGTCTTGTATCTTTCAGAACTACTTTGTTGCAGTTTTAATCCATATTTACCTGTTGGCAGATGCTTTCCTAGTGTGTGCGTGGAAAGGATACAGGTGATCATATGCAATACTTTGCGTTGCCAATACATCAACATAGTAAACTCATAGGTACGAGTTTGTGCGCGGGCACGGTTTCCCATCGACTTCGTGACGATAATTTGCGGACGTGGTCAATGAGACAGGAGAAGGGAAGGGATAAGACGGGTGACCATTAGCCTCGACCCTTTATCTATTGGGTTTGGGGTAAATCAAGTTCTACCAAGTTTTCCTTCAACTTGATGCCGTATTGTCTACAGTGCTGTATTAGCGAGGAAACCAAATACATTATTTGATACAAGTTGTTAGTTAATATCTATCATACATTGTGGTCGTGCCAGCTCAACGAGAGCCACCCAATGGAGCCATCTGGATCATTGTTTTGCCAAACTTCCCTCAAGCCATGAAGCTGTCGAAGCGCTGCTGGCGAAGCATTAATAGCACTCTGCTTGGCTCGAAGAAGCGTGGCAGCAGTGTGGAAGCAAAGTGCCCGATGCCATCCCGTTTCAGTTGGACAGTTTGGGGCTCGCGTCAGCGCAAGGGAGACGGGAATCACGTCCTCGACGCGGGGCAAACGCAAATAGCTCTCAAAGCTCTGGGGGAAATGGACGTGATACCATCCACCATCGGCGACTTGTTTCACCAGTTCCGCAAGTTGACGCGCCCGAGTCTCAATCCAATGATCATTGGCGTCACCAGTCGGCATATTTGTTGTAATGTGAAGGGAAAGCAGCTGCATTGCGAGAAATCAATCAGATCAACAACAAATAAACGGCACAAAGTGCAAAATACAAACCTTGAGTATCATGATTACACGCCAATAGCAGGCACCTCCATTTAGAGACTCCGCCGACTTCTTACGCTCGAATCCCTCTGCCAAAGAGAGGTATTCCTGTAAAAGGGCTACGATTTTTGGGTCCAAGGTGTCTTTGCTAGGCGGTGCCAAATGCGTAGTGACGAATCGAGTGAAGGACGAGAAAGGAACAACAGCTTTCTGGTTTGCATGGATCGACATGTTTTCAGGCTGTAACAAGGTCATTCCAATGCGCTTGAGGGACGAGATCACATTCTCGATGAAACCAGGGAGCATATTGGGCTTGAACATCATTCCAGCAATAGCTGACATCGCTTGCGACCCACTCTCCGTCGCCTCCGATATCGCGGATGCTGTCAATTGCATGACATGCTTGCCGTAGGACTCACGCTCCCAGCCAGCAGAATGGTTCTTGTCGACAAGGTCTCGTAACGCTTGGCAAGGGCCGCGAGCCAAAAAACGGAGCGCATCGTCCTCTAATAATTGCAAGTGAGCTTTGTGGTGTGCAGGGAGGTAAGGACCAAAGGTGATGAATGAGGATATCGTTGGCATCCCGCTACTATAGGTGGCTGTAATGGGAATCGCCAAATTCGGGCTGCCACCTTCCCCAAGAACTGCCGTCTTCAACCACATCGTCCTCATCTCCACATGACCAGTGACAATGGGTTCCACGACTTTCTCGGCCCATGCTTGTTTCAAGGGTAAAGGCATCGAAAACGAGTCTCGGGACAGCAGGGACGCCGCGATATGACGTTCCTCGACGATGTCTGGCATCGGTATCTCACCAGCTCGAGCAGCTGCCCATTGCTCATCAGAGAAGGGGATGTTTTCGCTGAGACGCTGTGCAGCAGCGATAAAGGGCCGCAGTACATCCCAATTCCCACCCTGATCCTCTCCCTCTCTGGCGGTCACGAACGAATCCTGAACGATCCTAGCCAGGACATCGACCACGTAAGACCTGATAGCTGGTGGTACCTCCAGGAGACCTGCTTCTGCACTTCTTTTTACGAACGATGCATCTATAGAGCCTTGTTGTACAACAATCTGCAGATGTTGCATGACCATCTTGTGCGTCGACATCTTGAGTAACGGACGTCGATCCGAAGATTCCGTTGTCCCAGTAGAAGCTGTCTTGTGTCTTTCTTTTTGCTGCTGGTGGCGCTCCTGTGTGTACGTCAGTAAGCGGTTGATCAGATCTCTCGCTGCCAGAGGCCTGCAGAGGTTGACTGTTCCCGTGGTAACTGTTTGACGATGCCAGCTCGAGGCCTCTACGTCCTCCAACACATTAAGTGCCTGCTCGCTAGCTAAGTGAGGGATACCGAGGCGACGGACGGCCTCGAGGATGGCCATTGACACGGCCTCGCTGGTTGGCGTCTTTGTGGCAGAAAAGACTACGCGAACGAAACTGTCAACTTCACGTAGTGATACGAATGGCAGAACCAGATGTAACAGGTAGCAAGGCAACATAGATCGGTCAAGTTCAGTGCAACCCGCGGCGAGGGAATGATCGTAGATGTCCAAGAATCCTTGGCTGAAGCGTACTTTCTGGATCGCATAATCAACAGGACCGGCTCCTGCCTCCGCAATAGCACTCCGCGGTACTTTCAACATGGTCAGGATCCATGCAACCACCAAGACTGCGAGTCTGTGGACAGTATTTGTGGAAGCACCTCCAATGGACAAGTCGTCTCGGTTGAAAGGTGCCAGGAATGATTTCAGGACAAACTCATCGTCTTCTTCAGGTTCCCTCAGAGCAACCATAAGTTTCGCCCCTCTATCATCGGTGCCAATGTTAGGGGGCATTAGAAGCAGAGGGTTGAAATCAACGTTTGTGGATCTATCGGCAGCGGGAAAATCTGGCAGCCAAGCACGAACTTGTCCATCCAAAGCCTCACGACTCCAAAGGCAGGACTGGACTAAGTCAGAACGCAAAATAACCGCTCTGAGATCGCGCTGTGTGTTGGACGGCCCGTAAAGTTGCAAAAGCTTTAGGATTTTGCCATCTATTTCACTTTTGTCCTTTGAATAGACGAGATATGATTCGAGAGCTGTCGAAAATTGAGTTGGATGCCAATCCAATCGATCAGCTTGATCATCCAGCGTTGCAGATATTTCCTTGCGACCGGGGACGACGATTGATTCAACATAATTTTTAAGTTGATTGGGTAGGTGGGTACATCGACAGTAGCGGTTTGTGATGCCCGAGCCTTTGATAATTAGCCCGAAGGGAAGTATGTGTCTTGAACTTCCTAGCAGCTGCCGTCTCCGAGACTCGACAGCAATGTTTGCATCTGGCAGCTTTCGTCGTTCCTCCTCATATAATTGCTCTCTTGCATGTCCAACCTTGTCCATGAAAGACAACACAGCGGGTAGGGTGCGTTCATGGACTGTAAGCTTCTGCCAAAACATGCATGGCGTGCTGTGGATTGCATTGAACCCGAGGGTATCTGGATGTGTCTGGACTTTGAACTTTACCCATTCCATCCAGTGTTCAACTAGGGGAGACAAAAATGCATCTCCCAGGCTAACAAGGTCCCCCATGAGTACTGGGAAGATAATATCAATGAGCGCTGGGGGAAAATGACCCTGATTAACGCATTCAATCCTGATGAAGGGCAATTGGCTCACCTGACCGTCTCTCTACAACTTTAAAGAGAAGAGAACCGATCCTAGAGTACTTTCGCTGCATACTGGACACATAGCTAGGCTCGCTAACCCACACACGCAGCAGATTCAGCAGCAAACCGAATGTTTCGTTCGTCTTGGTGCACCAGGCGAGTAGCATCGCCTTCGTCAGCTTACCGCGGGTACGGTGTGACGCATAGAGGCCAACAGGACCGGATAAAAAGTCGATTATATATTGACCATCGTGATATTCGTCGGTGACCCAGCTCAAAATGGAAGGACCTGTCTCAGGGTCCTTAGCGTACCGTTCAACCGCCCATGATAGGGTGTCGACAAAGAGAGACGGCGAACGGGAAAGCACAGACAACGTCAAGGCTGCCGTCACCAGATTGGCCCGATCATCCCGACTCCTCATTGCTCGCATTTTGTATGCTTCCACATCTCGCAAGGTGGCGTCTTTTACTTGTCCGAGCTGGGTAGCGTGATGTCCCAATACACTCTGCTCTGCGCCTGCCCAAATAGCGAACAACATAGGAGAAGTAGCATCCGCAACTGAAAGCCTACTGAAATCGTGCAGCTTAGTATACGAGTGCTGTGTTTTTGAACTGAGGAACAGCTCTCCCCGAGCCTTTGTACCAACTTCGAGTAAAGCGCGACCATGAGGAGGGCAGAGGAGCGAAAGTAGAAATGCAGAGCATGGTGGGTAGGTCAAGGGATTGCTGGGAGTGTCAATGAGACTCTCGGATGTCTGTGTGATGTAAAGCAAATTGAGGAAAGGTAACCGTGCCGGCAATGGTAAACGTCGGAGAAAGTGAATAAGAGTTGAGTCAGGGAGCGAAAACGTCTGAGGGGAATACGATTGCTTCCTAAAGACAGCCAAGAGAAAGCCAGTAGCGGTTGTCTGCGCTGATGATTCCTGAATCTTTTCGAGAGACCATTGATCTGGAGACTTGCCAAATTGGTGGCAAGCGATGTCCAGGAAAGGACGCGCAGTCTCCCAAGTCCACTTATCGCACGCCCCTGCGTCGACCAATTTCGTCAATGTTTCACAGAACACCACAGCGGTCCGAAGCATCTGCTTTGGGTCAGTCCGCTTCCGGAGAATGAAAGCCATAAGCTCAAAGAGAAAGTGCGCTCGTTTGGATGGTTTTGTTCCGAAGAAGTCAGGAGCCTCAACATCCTGCAACGTCTCTGACACATATTGATCCAAGAATCGATTGAAGAAGGCACTGTCATTCTGCTTCTTCACCAATGCTCGTATAATTTCAATATTCCACTCTTTCTGCGCAACCAGATCGCCCTCAACCCCATCAGATCTTCGTGAAGAACGGACTTGGTAGAGGAGAATTTCTTCAACCAGCTCCGGACGACTCTCCGTAAGTCGATTCCATGTACTTTTATTTAGCCATGTTGCACATCGCTTTACTATGGCCATCACGACGGACGGGGAGGCAGCAGTGAACAGGACGATCAGCGACGACCGGGCATACCGGGTGAGAGGAGTTGGGCGATCTTTGCTCAAAAACGGGAAGATGGCTGATAGTATGTCATCGACAGTGGATGAGTGAGCAGATGACACACGAGGCACCGTTCCGAACAATTTAAAGAGGCGGGCAGTCGCATACCGAGGTAAAGTAGTGTCGATCAGTTGCACAAGATCTTTCGACCCCTTGCTGCCAAAGATGTTTTCCACTGTGAGCGGATCCTTGCGCCATGCCTTCCCGAGGATATCCACTGCCTTGGTGACGATTGCGGGATAAAGAGATGTTCTAAGGACATCCATCGCCCATGGGAGAGACTGAGTTGTGTGAAGGAGCAGAGCGTAGTCTCCGGGCACGATTTGGAATGCATCAAGTTTGACATCTAGCTCCTGGCGTAAACCCGCTTGGTCTTCCTTGAAATGCGACAGCGCGAACGCCACGAGCTTCCTTTTTCTTTCACCAGGGGGAAGTTGATCAACATCAATCAGCAATTGGGTCAATGTAAAGGTCATCTTGGTATTTTCTATGACAAAACGTCAGTAGAAATCCTGGAAGGCCAACACAGAGCGTACTTTAAAGTTGATGGTTTTGGTTCAGGAGTCAAGTAAAATGAGTCCTGACTCCGGAGCCGCCCACTTTGTACGTCACCTCGTGCTCGTGACTCCTTTACCTGGGCGCTTCATATAGTGTAGTAGGTACCGAAACCGGTATTTCCTAGATGATCCAGTATTTACCGTCGACATGGCATGACTCCCAGCAATACTTATTCTAGTAGTACTAGATGGCTTCGATTTCGTTGCACCAGTCATAATGCTCGATTTCGACGGCAGATATTTCTAGAGCATTCTGTAATGTGATAGTATATTGGACAATGCAGTAGAACCCGACGATGCAAGAGAGAGAGAAAGAACAGTGGATGTGTGGGGGGACAATATGTGTGGCGGCAACAAGCCGACATTCGGCACTATTAGGAAGACGGGTCCGTAAGGAAGATTCGTAAGGAGTCCAAAAGACCACGGAAATCAGAAGGTCAGATTGGTATAAACACAAATATGCAAGGTCATGATCCGTAAGGGTAAAAGTTCTTGCCTTCTTCAAAATTTTCCACCAGGCTCTATAGGTCCTAGCGGTCCTAAAGGTCCATATTGTTCCTTTGAGGGACGTGACTGGCCACCACTTCGTTTCTTCATATGTGTTTTCCAGTCTCCATTGCCACCAACGGCAGAACTAATGCCGTTCTTTGTGGGTAAGGGTGCATTGGCAGACAGTGGTGGTATGAAATCGGGTGAAGGGGGCATGGTTCTTGGAGACGTAGCTCGTTCTAAAGGCGCATAGCCATTACCGCGCAGTGGAACTGTGTCCGAGAGCTGATAACGAGGAGCAAAGGTACCTCCTTGGGGTGTGCGCACAGATTGGTAATTTGTGTCTGGCTCGGGCCGGTCGTCGAAGCCCATCTCCAACATCGCTTCAAGGTCCGCCGTCCCAACGGTTTGTGCATTGTGGAAGGTTTCCGACGCCACGTGAAGCCCGACTGGAGGAGGAGGATAAGATGTGTTGTTTTCATTGTACGCGCCAATTTCTGGACCCCAGTGATCATCCTCTGATGAATTGACAGAGAATGTATCGGAGCCATCATACTGGCTGTGAGTGTCTACCCCGCGGGTGCCGAGCAGATTACCATCGCCGTAATAGCCTGACGGATGTGTGCGGTCCATTTCTCTACGTCTCCGTTCTTCGCGTTTGAGTTTGCGGAGCCTTGAACGCTCCCAATCCTCCCACCGTCGGAGTGGCACAGATTGCCCATCAAATACACCGCCACCAGCGCCATGGCCCTTATCCTTTGCTTCACCTTCCACTTTTCTGAGATAACATGAGTTAGCGATCATGATAATGAACAAACAATTAACAACGAACCTTGTTTCTCCCCACGAGAAGTCATCGAAGTGCCAAAACGCATATAAAGGAAGCAAGAAATTCCATATCGGCAAAGCGACCAAATAAATTAACATCCAAAACACATAGACAACTTTCCGGGTAGTGATAAGGATCAAGATAGCGGGCAAACCGAGAACAGCGACAAGCATCATCAGCGGGATGGCTTCTTCGAATGTTCTCGGTGGCGAGAAAGCCATACTGACAATCAGCATGTAGGTGAGCGAGATAGCAATCGGCAGGACGACGGTCCCCAGCAGATCCATGAATACGACAAACTGCATACTAAAGCAGAACGTCCCGCAAAGATTACGGACAAGGATAAGCTCCATGAGATTGTGGATGGTCGAGTTGATCCACCGCCGCCGTTGGGACAGCAGTACAGAGAATGTATCGGGGACAACGGTGCGACAGCGAGCTTGGGGTAAGAACATCATTTTACGGTTGGGGAATGTCCGCAGGAGGCAAGTCGTCAAGAACCGATCCTCGCCAAGAAGAAGTAGATTCTTCTGGTGGAGAGTAGTTACTTCAGACTGACTGTACTCCCTGACGATTTCCGGTTTGATGATTAGTGGAACCCAATCGTCCCCGCTAACCTTTCGTGCCTTGAGTCGGAACATAGAGAAACATCCCGGAAGACACGACACACCGCCGAATACTGATTCAAAAGCCTTTGCCAGATGATGGGAGATGAAATATTCGAAGACTTGAATGGCGGTGACCCACGATTGCCGCTTGTTAGCTATGCGAGTCTCGCCGCAAACTCCCATAATCATCTGGTCATGGTGCATGCAGTTCACCAAATATCTAAGGGAGTCGGGGAATACTTTCGTGTCCGCGTCCACCTATAGACTTGGATAAATATCACAAGAGAGGAAAGCGACGGGTGCGGGCTTACCATCAACACTACTTCAAAGAAATCGGGAGTGACGCCCATCAAAATATGAATCTTTCGGAACAGATCAAAATCCAAAGGTGACATGCGGTCGTTATATGTGACGCTGGAGAAGAACTTCATGAGGATAAGCTGGCTGTCACGCTTTCCACGATTCCCAGGTTTCTTGTCGCTCCCAGCTTCCTTCTCGGTTCCGCATTTGACGACAATGACCGTGGGGGTGCGACGACCAGCAACAGCTGACAATTATACCGTTAGTGGATGCGAGAAGACGTTAATAGTCAGTGCTCACTATAATGGCCTGCATAAACCATAGCCCTATTTTCACCCTTGGCACCTGATCCAACCGCATGGTAGCTCATCGGCATCGGATTTCCGAACCTTGGATCTGCGTCTAACAATCCAACACAAATATCCGGTGTGCTCTTCTTCTCTCCAGCACCAGTAATCATACCGTCGGCGACGATAAACAACAATTTCCGTTGATCCGAATATGTAGTTACCGATATAGAATCAAGTGTGGTCCTAAGTGACTCCTCTCCTTCCGAGTAGCAAGTCACCAGGCAAACAGCGAAGAGTTCAGCGCCGATCTGTGCCAGACTCATCACTGGGGAAGCACTTTCTCTGTTGGTCAGCGTGGTACTGGAGGATGTCTGGAATGACCTGGCCGATTTATTGTTAGGCTTGGCAAGCCTTTTGCCACCTCCGGGGCCAGCCCAGGGTGCGGTCCCATGTTTGTTATCGATGGATATGTTGGCTCCTTCAGGCATGACAGCGGGACTGATGGCTGATCGATTTAAGTCGTCGGGCGGTCCGGCGAGCCTCTCTGACAAATACCAGTTGAAAACGCATGCCATTGAGAATCGCACAAAGACGAGACCCAGGATAACGATGAGACCAGTGTAAAGGAAGAGCTGCGATACGAAGCAGCCCGGGGTGATTTTATCAATGTTGCCGGCGTAGTACCGCTGGATCAGGCAGGGCACTGCGGCGTGGATGTCTGCGCGGTTGTAGAAAAGACGGGTGCCATCTTTCCCGCCCGAGCTATCCTGAGTTTGTAAGAGGGTGCGGAGGGCATCGTCAACATCGTCGGTGGGAATGGGGTTGGGGTGAAGTTGCATGTAGGAATTCATATTGAGAACGGCGCCATCAATGACGAAATAGTTCTGGAGCTGCGCAACCTGCGACCAGTCATAGCCGACAAGTAGTGATGTCTGGGTAAGGCCGAGGGCCTTGAGAGTGGCGGACGAGTTCAAAGGGCCGAGCGGACATGGTGTTGCCGTTGTGCAAGGTGCATCCGCCGCCGCACGGAAATTTACGCCATTACACGCTGGGAACTGTGATGCATCTCGTTGAAACAAGGTTGTGATATCCTGTCCAGGTGATTGCTCCAGTTTGAGAAAATCAACGGATGATGAGAAAGCCGAAGTGCTGTTGTATAGTACACCCTGTACGCCCAAGGTCTGTGCGAGCGACCCCATACGTGTGTACTTAGACGAGCTTGTAGCTTGTGTTTGTGGACAGAGAAGCTTCTGAAAGCCCACAGTCACAAAGCCGATACAACCACAAAGCACAAGGGCTATGAAGCACAAGGCCATCTTCTCCCTCCAAGCCTGCCTTGTGCTCTTGTCCTTGAGCCCACCTATTGACGAAAGGAGAAATGAAGGTGCCCAGAAGGTCACCAGGAGTGAGAAGAACCTCCATAGGTCAAATCCCCCACTGGAAGAATGGGAGGCGGGAATAGCGCCAGAAACAGAAGGACTGAGTGTCGTTGGGGGATTAATGAGCGGTACGGGAGCGACACTTCGTTCTGGCCGAGTGAGAGTCTTGGCTCGGCGTACGGTAGTGCCGGACGAGAAAGGAGGTTTGTTGGTAAGGATTGGAACATCAGAGGTGCCAAAATTTGATCGGTATGGGGGAGGCATTATGCTTTAAAAAAGAGAGACTACTACTAAGAGTTTGCACGCTGGCCAACCCAGACGTGCAGCCGCGCTGTCGAATGAACGAAGGGACTGTCGAAGCTGGCGAGTAGAAAGGGAATGTGAAGACCGAGCGTACTAGTTGGGCGCTGGTCACTGTGTCGAGGTCGTTGTCAAGCTTCGATGAGTGGGTTGTTAGTTGCGGCTGCTTTGCGGCGCATCTTTCCTATTTCCGATAACCATATTCGGCCCTATTATCCTAACAACCTTACTTCGAACCATCCAGATGCCCCACAACTCTACCTCGTAACCCTCTGCAGATCCTCTGCCAAAGACCCACCACACAAAATGTCGTTGGTCGAAACTTTCCCATTCCCGCATCCGCACCAGATTGCTGCCAAAGACGGCGTTGTGACCCCGCGGGGGGTATCAGTCACTTTCGCACCTCCGCCCACTCTCGGTCGCCTGACGTCGCTAGAGGAGCGATGGGCGGCACAACTTGCCCACTTGGCATCGCAACACCAAAACAGCGAGTACAATCGTATCAAGTTTGGTCCGCAAGGTAAGCCCCGAGGCTACCAATCAACTTCTCGTGACTAATCTATCTTTGGCAGGTTGCCCAATGGTTTATGTGCCATTGTCGATCCAGATGCCAGGATACGTCAAGGATTTGTACAACAGACAAGCTCTATGTGCCAATCGGCAAGCATGGTGGCCATGTCGTGGTTCTTCCACCGAAAAGATGGGCGAACCACTCATCGTCTTAGGACCTTGTGGCGCACCCACTCAATCCACGGTAAATTTACAGCAAGAGATCTCCGCCGCTATCGCTGCACCACTCTCTAGCGTCCCTACTACGCCTTCTCCCCAGTCATCTTTCCGCCAGGCTGTCAAAACGTCAGACACACATCCTATAAAGTGAGCCATTTCTGCGGTACAGCATTGTGATTACTAACACCCACTTAGCGTCTCGACCATAATACCGTTCGAACTGCTTCCTATCATTTCCTCTCATCTTACTCTCCCACGCAGACCATTCCCCGTAATGTTTGAAATTTCACCATTATATACCATCGACCGGATCACGGCTTGCTCGCACATCCCGCCCTCCTCTTCACCACCATCATTTTCCTCGTCGCCGATACCCGACTCGCGCAGTCAATTTGTACACATACGAAATCCGTCGTCCATCAGCGAAGCTCTGCAGGCCGCCATCAACAGTGGGATTGCAGCTGCTGCCAGTGGGATGGTAGCTCCAGCAAATGGCTATCCTTGGACTGAACACACGTTCAAAAAGCCCATAATTGAGAGAGCATATTCGATGCCAACCATCGCTTCGTGGGACGAAGTCAAAAATCCCAATGACGAATCAAAAGGCGCTTCTCAGTGAGCCACGATGACATACTCTATATGACAGTTTCTCATTCAATTACCAGAATACTGCATAAAACACCTGTACAACCACCTATATATGTACAACCTAATGTTGTATCGAAACCCACATCATTTATGCTTGGTAATCTGTATTTATCTTCTTGTCCTGGCAAAAAGGGTCAGTCACGCCAATATTTTCCCATCCAATAACCTTTCTGACATTACGTTTGCAGTCCGTCTCAACGGTCCCGTCAAAGGGCGCTCGACTGTATGCAGAAATCTGGACACAGATCTGAAACGGATGAAAGATCTCGGCGTACGCTGCGTCGTGTGCTGTCTTGATGACGAGGAACTCGAGTTCCTTGGCGCCTCCTGGTCAGAGTATTCCCGCGCTGCGGAAGAAGTCGGACTCGATGTCCTCCGAATACCAATCCCCGAAGGCTTCGCACCATTAACACCTCTCGTACTCGACACCCACCTATCAAAACTTATAAAAACCTACACACAGAAAGGTATCCCGATTCTTGTACATTGTCGCGGGGGTGTCGGCCGCGCAGGGCTCGTAGCGTGCTGCTGGGCCCTCAAGCTCGGTTTATGCGGCTGGATAGAGACAGGCGCTAGCCCCCCCGGTATGGTGAGAAGAGACACGCTACAGCTTGTGGAGAGGATGATCGGGACCATTAGGAGGAGGCGAAGTGCCAAAGCCATCGAGACTTTTGAACAGGTAAAGTTTTTGGTTGATTATGTTGAATTTTTGAGGGAAAGGCCGGTGGAGGGGGAGGTATTTGGCTCTTGGCGCCATGGCAGATCCAAGTAGGATGCGATTACGACCAGCAGGCTGGCGCTGGTTCGCTTGGAAGCCATGTATTGGATTTCCGCTCCATATCTTGGATCGTGCACTTGCACGTGTTTTTTTTTTTGCTCATCGATATACCCTTTATCTGCATCTGCATCAAAATAGTAAAGAGTTGTTACATACATATGTTATAATACTATGTATTTCTTGGATCAGTTGCTCCAGTTCCGTTCATGTTCCGTTGTATACTTGGCTTACTGCGCTCAGATAAGTTTTGAGGCAATGGTGAGGTTAACAAAATCAATGGAATGCTATATATGTTGCTGCTATCCTAACAGCAAGGATTGACCGCTAAAACAACTCAATTTCTCGTTGACTTTGGTTCTGGCTTGTGGCACTCAATTACTGCCTTCCTTTTCTGTCCTGCTGATGTCATCTGCGTCCGAACGCGTCGAGTCTTTAAGTTGTGGCTGCAACTTGAAACCCCCTCATACCTCGACAATCTCCATATTACTTGAGTCCCTAGGATCTCGAGGTCGCTTAAACTCACTTCCATCTCAGACTCGTTGGTCATTTGAATCTTTCTATTGCAAACGAAGTACTACAGCCGGTGGCTCGACGGCCTTTCGTGAATCCGAGTCAGTTTCACGATATCTGTAGATCCGGATTTTGCACTGGATGTATAGGCCTCTGGATAAGCTCCCCGACCTTGTTCTTGATAGCGAGTGTTCTTATAACATTGAACGCCCGTGATTGATTCACTTACACGCTCATAGGACTTGTGTCGGAAGCTTTGCAACAAGCACCTACCTCTCGCGTATCTTTCTTAGCATCATTTGGAACCCGTCTTCATGCTTCCACTGTACGCGTCCTGTTTGGAACTTTAGCCATCCCGGACGATAATAGAGTCTTCGACTCGACCGGGAGTTCTCATTGGCCCTTGGTGGCTCAAATCGTAGGTAATCCAGAGCGGTATGGACGTGCTGTTAAGTCACTCGTCATTCAACAACCTGCGCCCGACGCGTCGGGCCAAATTCTGCCGTTAGAATCTCAACACTTCAATTCGATCCTTGGAGCATGTGTCAACCTTGAGGAAATTGTTTGGAATAGCTCCTTTGTTCCACCTGACGGTATATGCGAAGTGAGCCTTTTACGAGTTTCCAAACCAAAGTCAATTTCTGATTGGCACATTCCAGACGATAACTTCTTTCAACCCTCGTCTATCTCAGTTAATTTGCCGTGACAGCTCCGATATTCGTTGTTCCGACTCTCAGTCTTCCCGAACTTACCAATCAAAATGGGATGCACCTTCTCTTCCATTACTCTCCAGTCTGCCTCTTACATCCTTGCATCTGTCTCGGCTATCTCAAGCGGGCGCTCGCGCGCTGTCTGTTCTCTTGTCCAGCATAGGCGAAGACTCATTATTGGAAGACATCAGTTTTGATATCGTTTGGTTGGACGATCCGCTCTGTGAAAAGATCGTCGAAGCAGGTCGAAGAATCCGCACATTGAAGTTAGGCACGAGAGGAACGAAGCTAAGTGACAGAGGGATCGTAACAATCGTGGAGGGTTGCGAGAATCTGGAAGAATTGATTTTGGAAGAAGTCCAAGGTACATCGCAATGGATTCAAATGCTTACATTTGGCTCTAAACAATAGTAGGTCGGCTGACTCGTGCTCTCTGGACCAAACCAAGTCGCTATCCTGCTACTCTCAAACGGTTCCGAGTGACGATCAATGAATCCGCCTCGCATCACTCATGGACAGCAGATCACCTTGTTTCTCTTCATGCGATCTGCTTTCCTGTGCTGAAGAGCTTCTCGCTCGTGCGAATAGAGGCGAATCCTCGCCTTGTGGATGGTAGTCCGGTGTATGATAATCCGATAGATGACATCGCGTGTCTCAAACCGGTTCCGCAGGATTTCGTCGACAAGATTCGTGGAGCCAAATCGCTGTCGGTACTTGAGTGTGATTGGTGGGCCTGGAATATTACAGATCTCAAAGTCATTCTGGAGAACTGCACTGAATTAGAAGTATGTATGCCTTTCGACCGTCATTTTCCTACTTACCTTACATCATTTCCACACCAGACGATCAAGCTTTGTTTGGACGCACCTTTCTCCAAGCTTTTGAGCCTTACCTCCAATTTTGCATCGCTTCCGAACCTTCGAGAATTATCCATCTGCGTTAATCCTGTCCAAGCTCCTGGAACGCCGCCTGTACCTCTTGTCCCCTTCTCTCGATCATCATTGCCAACGCCAACTGGGACGCCTGTCCTGAAAGCGAAATCTGCTCTCCCACAGCTTCTAGGTTTTGATCAGATGCAAACACAGACACTTCCTACCTCCACTGTTGGAGATCCGTCCATGCCTTTAATGCGCGAGGTCAAGCGATTTGTTCGGAAGTGTCCGAAACTACTCTCGCTTGGTATGAATATACATGAACCTTATTGAATGCGGTATACTCAGTTGGATTTACAGCATGGTATGGCAAACACGGACGAGGAACATGGACAGTGACACGTCCGCCCTCGACGACTTCCAAGATCAGCATCAATGTCACCGTCGATTATCTCCCTCCAACGATCTCCGAATTAATTTGGAAGACAATGTTATGGGAGAAGAATGAAATAGAAGCCGAGCAGAACGGATCATCTCCCAATGCCGAAGAAAGAGTAGGTCAAGCCTGGGCTGGTCCAGCTGCTGACGCGATGGCTGCCGAACGAGCGGCAGAAACCGAGAAGGAGCAAGTAGCTGCCATGAACGAGAAAGAGCGCCTTGGAAAACTGCGGGAAGGTGGTCGGAAGGCGCGTTCGCTGTCGGTCAATATATCGAACCCTGGTGACAATGCTCAGCTGCCGACGCCGACAGATAGCACTCATTCGCGATCTCCCGTACTCAAATACTCTCCCTTGAGTCCGCCTCCGTCAGCATGCGAATGCTCAGTGTCGACAGCGCTGTCTTCTGTTTCCGAAAGCACCGAGTCGAACTCCTCGAACGGAATCGACCATAGTGGGGTTCATGTACGCGCCCCTTCCGAGCCGAGCTCGAGTCCCACTAAAACCCCGACGCATTGGAGGACACGAAGCACGTCGGGTGCTGCCTCGAATAGCAAGGAGGTCCGTGTTGACTACTTTTCTAGTAAATCTACCGGGTCAACATCGAATGGTGGTAATAAGGCAGGAAGGCGGAGGGGTCTTCCTAATGGCGCTGGGAGAGGGTTTAAGAAACGAACTTCCGGTGGCGAAAGTGAATCAGCCGGTGGTCATGGAGCGGATTATCTTAGGCGAGGAAGAGGGAATTCGCGAGTTTCTGGCCATCCATCTGTAACCTCCGGCAGCGGGCAGATCAGAAAATCTTCTTCTCGTCGGCCGACCGATTAATCCGACCGTTCTTGCGTTCTTGTCACGCTCTCTGCATGCGTCATTCCATCTGTCGTTGATCGACTTGCGAACCGCCTCACATAATCACACCAGTTTTCTCACCAGCATTGGCCAGGCTTTCCCGATTTTTCTTTCATTATGTCGCAGATAAGCTTTAATGGACTTAATTATTGTGCCGTTGTGTACTTTTCGTGATTCTTCGAATAACAACTAAAGTTAATGGATGAGTTTAACCGATGTAGGAGCCATAAACTCCATACACAAGACGAGCGTTCAAACTGGTAGAACATCGATGTGGAAGAAGCCAGGGGGCTGTTGCGACTACGTGTCAACTACGCTGAACTTGACGATGGATATGGTGTAAGAATAGTTGTACATGTTTGTGGTTTGGGTGGTCGCCCGACGAGAATACATCGTGGTTTCAAAGTTTCCGGGCAGAATGCAGAAGGAATGCACCCAGTATTTGATACATAAAACCCCCGTGCAAGAAAACAAATCCGAATGGATATAATACCGATGCGTACGGCGAAACAACCTAATTTCTCTTGTCCGTGCTGCTAAGTCGTCCATATCCAAATCTTCCAAGAATATGCGATAGCATAGATAGAAGTCGTCGTACATTGCTGCCCGTCTGCCAGCAGGATGCCAGCCGACTTCCAACCTTCTCTCCCGACCCTAATCCACGCCCCCAGCCCCCTCTCATCTTACACTGAAACAATCTTCCTCCCACCTATCCTCAGGTCGCTCAGATGGTGGCGAGCCTGGGCGGAACAATTTGGGTAGAAGATGCGAGGCGCCGGGCCAGGCACCTATGATAGTGTCGACAATACTTTGTATGCTCCGGGGACGACGGTCATGATGCCTTTAATAGCGTCTATATGAAGACACGGCGTTACGAAGTTATCTGCGGGTAAGGAAACAACATTATTAGCGCATGTTCGGCGGAATGATGTGGTGAGTAACCTGGCCCGACCCATTTGCTGCGATCGTACAAGAAGAAATAGGCGCAGACGAATTCCGTTCAAGGAACCACAAGTTCGAAGCTATGATCCAACCCGTCTCAGTAAAACAGAAATAAAAGGCAAGATCGCAGAGGGACATACAATTTGGAGCGGGACATTTGAATAGACGTAGTTATCCTCTGGGGGTATTGCTCGATCTGTAAGAAAATGATATGCTTTAGTACTAGTGATCCTAAGGCACCATCGGGACGATGGCAAAAAATGATAATCGGGAGACATGAAAGATACGGCTACTCGAGGATGGCGTTGACTCCTTTTGCCCATCCCCGCTAGGCTGAACCTTCCCAGCATCGTGCACCAACTCGTATCCTGTCCTTCACCATGTTTGTTCTTATCCTGCATTAAGGCTATTTGTCGTAAAGAAGCCGTGGGAAGTTAAAATTCGTCAAGTGGGAAGAGCGAAAATAAACGTTGAATTAGCAGCCGGTGGTGCGAAACGGGTGGAGGTGTTGCCTTGTGATGCTTGCCATCAAAATAAGTCTCGTGTCCAATGCTTCCTTGGGGAACGATCGAGCAGCCTGTCATCGTCGTGCTTGTCCTGCCTTGACAAATAGGTTCTAAAGTGACAGGAATTAAGGCGCAGGAAAGCTGAGAGACGAAGAGTTGACTTGCATGAGTTGTAGCGCAACTGTATACGACTAATTACCAGGAGGCACCGAAGCGGAAGCCGTTTCTTCGGACATCAGTTGGAGCCGGTTCGCGCGTCCGATATGCTGATTGAGTGTTTGTGTGGCTAAAATGTTGCTAATGACGCGAAAAGACATCAGGTAATGGCGAAATAGGATCGGAATAACTCACATTCTGCCTCGCAGGTTCTCCCGAGCCTCCTCTGACCCCTTTCCCACAGAGAGTCCATCTCGGATCGAATTTCCGTTCACAAACACAGCATTTTTCCACCCCTTCCAACGTCCGCAGCAAGGAGGAACGTGATCAGAGAGGAAAACGGAATCGCAGAGGCGGCGGAGAAGAATTTTGGAGATCGCAAACGAAGTATAAAAGAGCGTATATTGGGGGGATAGATATATAGCGATCCAGGATGGGGATGAGGTGCGCGATTGCAAATTCCATCATTTCTTGTGCACCATCCACTTCCTAGTGGCCCATCCTCGCCCATTGTTGGCCAATCCACCTAACTGCCGGGTGTACGAGTAGGCAAAACGATGAACGTGGGTCCAAATGGACATTGCCTCCATACCGTCTAGACATGCGATAGGCGGGCAGAGATGTACGAGCATGGCCGAGGGATCGGATAGTGTTCGGAAGGCGGGCGATTCCAAATAGGGTGTGATCAAAGAAACGATGATAGTGGTTATGCCGCACTCTGTGAGATGTATGGTGGGAAGAAATTTCGGATGTGCGGGGAGTCAGCAGAGAGGGAACGCAGGAACGGGGGGCCAGTGCTTTCAAACTTCTTTAGAGATGCGTATTTGCAGGGTCCCGGGAGAAAACATAAGCACACAAGCCTGCTTGAACCCATCAGAAGCGTCACCGCCCTCCTCGTACCGCCCGTATCCAAACTCATCGCGCCTTCACCACATGGCGTAATATCGCGTTGCTCCGGAACGAACTATCTTCCTGTTTTGTTAAACATTCGCGAGACTGCAAAACCGCAGTGGAGGTTAGAGAGGTGCGTAAGCGCGAGGCAGATGTGCCGATAGTGCGTATGCTGCTGAGATGTTTGGTTGGAGGGGTCTTCGGTATGGTCCAGTTTGTTGCTTTGTTCATTATGCAGTATGTAAAATCGGCGATTTCGAGATGCATCAGTCTTACCATGAATATCTGGGTGAAAATGCTCAATGAGTCTGTAGAATACAATAATGATTGACAGTAATCACGTACGCCCCGGATCATGAGAGGAAGTGGCACGATGGTCACTGTAGTATTTGATGGACTTGCATGTCACGAAATTGGTATAAGAGACTACGGTATATTATATGTCGGTAAATCACCATATGCATGTGAGGTACAATACTTATGTGACTTGGAGGGGTTTCATTTGAGGGATGTCGCCTCGGCCGCGTTGAAAGTTGCCTTTCTTGGAACCGGAATCTTTCCCCGCAGTGACTTGTCCCGCTTCCATCGATTGCTTTCTCACTGGCCACATTTCGTCTCCCCTCGTACTATTTGACACTAGTTCATCACCAATGTCTATGTCTCAGGATACAGAGTATATGGATGCTCGCGGTGCCGCTTTCAACAATGTTGGTCGTGACCAGATCAATGCTGATCATGTTATCATAAACCCCAACTCACTCGGTGCGATGCAAGACCACTCTTACCCTGTTGCATGCTCATTTTCCGTGATAACTGACTCTAGATTTCAAGGCACTACTGAACCCAGTGCCTGATGCCACGTATGATAGTATAGAAGGCGTCGAAGGATGTCTAGAAGGCACTCGCCTGGAGGTCATAGGAAAGATCATGGAGTGGATCGACGGACATGACGATCAGCCGATTTGCTGGCTGAATGGTGCGGCTGGATCTGGAAAGTCAGCAATATCCCGAACAATCGCAGGCCTATGCGAAGGGTCAGATAGGCTCGGCGCGAGTTTCTTTTTCTGGAGAGGGGCCGGACGTCGAAGTGTCATCGCCCACTTCATTTCGACACTGGCGTACAATCTGGCATTCTCCGTCCCAGAAATGAGACAGTACATCGAAAAAGTCCTGCTTACGGACGATATGATCGTCCATCGGTCGCATGAACGCCAGTTCCGAAAACTGATCGTCGATCCAATTCGATCGGTGACGCGGACTCTCCAACCCATGGTCATCGTTGTCGACGCTATCGATGAGTGTAACGATAAAACAATGATGGCGAATTTGATCGGTATCGTTGCTCGTGCATTTCAATACCATCGACTTCCCCTCCGATTTTTCTTTACGAGCAGAGTTGAGGAACACATCTTGGATAGGTTTGCAGCATCTCCCGCACTTGCTGCTACCTACCGTGTCAATATGCATGACTTCGATGCCAATGTTGACATTCGTACATTCTTTCGATCTCAATTCACTACCATATACGAACAGAAACGGCGACTCATGCGAAATGTACCCCTTCCGTGGCCCTCTGAGTCAGATCTCGACAAACTTGTGGGGAAATCTTCTGGGTCATTCGCATTTGCCTCCACACTAATCAAATTCGTAAATGACGGAAGAGACCTGCCTCACCGACAACTTCGAGCAGGTTTAGAGAGTCATTCCGGCCTCGACCCTCTTTATACCCAAGTCCTTCAATCCGCTCCATGTGGTCCCCACTTCACTCGAGTTTTCGTCACTATCATCACCATCAAAGAACAATTATCCATCACAGGTCTTAGCTGTCTTCTTCAAATTGAAGGCGGAGATGTGGTTCATGCATTGGAAGGAGTTCAGTCAATTATCATGGTGCCCGAAGATGATGAACAACCAGTGCGGCTGTTCCATACTTCGTTGCGAGACTTTCTTACTACCAAGGCTCGCTCTGAGCATCTCTTCATGAACCCGACTATCTGCCACCTGTCAACTGCAGCTGATTGCCTAGCAGTCATGACAGCTCATGATGATCATGATATTTATGAAAGTGGTGGACTGAAATATGCTGCTCAGAGCTGGTGTCACCATATGCTGTCTGTGATCAATGAGGATGGCGGCAGCAATGACTTTTTTTTCCAAAACCATGTTATCATGAATAAACTGACAAACTTTGTGTCCAGGTCATTTGACTCATGGATCAATTCCATCATTTTTCATGAGGTAGCCTACCATATCCTCCATACATTGGATTCATTGCTATCTGTACTGATGGTTAGGCTTCTACCTTGCATATCATTATAATCTGAAGGTATCTTTTTGACAGCAATCACATCAATGCCCACCAAACATGCTATTGGTGATTAAAAATATCAAAGCCTTTGGA